>APFE030708353.1:0-12393 GCA_000404065.3 Pinus taeda
TGGGATCAATAATATTTTATTATTGCTCATTATTCGAGGATAACTCAATATTTTTTTATAAATAGGAGGGTTTTCCATTCATTATTCACTTTGGATTATTTCCATTGTTGCACTCATTGTTGTAACTCTGATTATTTACATTGTCGCACACCATATGTTTGTTGGGTTTATGCATTATAAAGGAGAGAGACTCTACAAAAGATGAAAGCGTTTGAGGCTATCCAAGAATCCATCCCATAGAGGGGGACTGGTAACATATATTTGTTCCCTTCACAGGTGTTATAATAAAATCATTCTTTACATATTTTCTTTCTATTGGATGTTTTGGGGTTATTACTCTTTATTTCACTATTTAACTACGATTGCAGCATAAATCAAAATTTTGGCAAATTTTATTTCTATCAATAGCTGCAGATCTACAATGTTTAGCAGTCATTTCTATTATTGAGATCATTTTTCATCCACGATCTTAAGTGGGTTCTTTTCGTACATCATTGAGAAGAAAACACTACAACATCAGGAATCCATCTTCTCAAAGATCATGAATCTTTCAAAACAACCATCACAAATTTTGTGATGCAATCATTGAATAACTGCAACAATCTTACTTGACGAGTCCTGTTGTAAGTAACAAGATTCATTCCTTCCTCGCATTCAGCCTTCTGCTCTGTGTGTTCAAGCTCATCCAACTAGTAGAAACGGAGAAGGGGAAAATCTAAACGGGCAAACCTATTGTTGTAACATGATTAGTTTTGATTAAACTCCATGATCAAACAATTTTAAAATTTATGGATTTAGATTAGGGAATAACTTAGATCATCAGTCAAATTTCATCAGAATTAGCTGATATAAAAGGTTTAAGTAGTTTAAAAATAATAAATGGGTCTGCAAGAGTAAAATCACCCTCAAAAATGTAAATTTAAGTTTTGATTTAGTTAATCATGTATTTAAACATGATTAAATGATGTAATAAAGTATAAATTGGATTTTTTTATCCATGATCAAGGATTGACAAGACATCGTGTCGCTTTCACAAAATTTCGGGTGCTTTTGCATGGTTAAAATCATCCCCACCTAGATCAACAGCGGGGAGGACATTTCGCACCCCGCTCAGCCGAAAGACATTAACGCAAGGGGGGGGGAGGTCCAAAAAGTGGTTTCATGGTCACTACTCCTCCCCCCCCCTAACATGGCAGTCTCCCATCATTTCACACACCCTCCATTCAAAACAATTTACCACCCCCGCCTCGAAATCCACTTATCTCTGCAACATTCACACATCACTTCCCACCAATGTTTATTTACCCCTGGTCACATCATCTTCCCCACCACATATCTTCTACTCCTCAACCCCTATTTTGTCTCCACAATATTCCTACTTCCTTACCATCAACCATGTGCCTCCATCTCACCTCCTACCTCCACGTCATATGCCTGTGTCATGGTTAGTTAAAACTATGTTTTCTCCCTATACAACATAGTAATTTAAAACATTTCCTACAAACAAATGAGAATATATTTTCATACAGTGAAAGAGATTTTTGTTTATAAAATCCTCGTGTACAGAAACCTCTCTTAGTTTTTTAACAACTTTTATGGTTTGGGGGATCCTAATGATTCTTTAAAGGCATATTTTCCAGAAATTTCATGTTTCAGTCACCTCTTTTCAGAGCCTAATGTGGATAATGAAAAATGAATTGTGATAAATGGGAGGAGGTTTTTGTTCCTTATATTCTAATATACAAACACCTCTCTTATGTTTGTAAGAGAGATTATGGTTTGGGATATTTGGATGAAGCTTTACAGGCATGTTTTCTCGAATTTTCCTGTTTTGAGTTAGTGATTTCAAATGTGGTTTCCAAGCACGTGGAAATGAATTTTTAGAAAATGAAAGAATTTTTGTTTCTAACATCATAATTTACAAAAAAAACTCTCTCAATTTTCTAATAGCTATTATGGTTTTGGAGAAACAGAGGTATTACAGGACCCTATTTTTCAGAATTTCGGGAGGTTGAAGCTCAAAGAGAGTTAGTGACTTGGAGGCCACCTCATCAAATATCAGTAGCAATCAAATTCAAATTGCTCTTCTTTATCAATATAAATCCTTAAGGATATTACTAGAACTCTTCAAATAGTTTTAATTACCTTTATTTGTGTTCTGTTTTTGTAATACAGTTTTTATATATTTGTAATAGCTCTTGATATGTTTATCAAGATATTTTGTGAGGAAATTGTATAAATACTTCATCAATTGAAGTAATATGTGTGGGATTTTGATGCCAAGGGTCTTTAATTTGTAATAGATTCTATTATAGGATTTCTAATGAAAGCCTTCCAGCTCTAGTTTATGACATAATTTTGTGTTTTCTAGTATGTCTTTCTAGTGTTTCATATCTTATTTCTACACATATTCAAAGCTTTATATGAAGGCGTGGGTAATTGTAGATTAAGTATTAATCTCTCTTAAATCCCCTGTAAAATTATAGCCATTAAAATATATTAGCTTATTGGACTATCTATCTGAAATAGATCCTCTTAGAATTGGTTTTAGTTTGGCCTTGAGTTTCCTTTGAATATATTTTACTGGGTTGTAGAAATATTCTACACGCATCCAAATTTCCTTAGTTGTTAAGAAGTCTATCTGATTTCTTAATTATTAGGAATCTCCTTACATTCTTCTATCATAATCCTTGAAAAGATAAGTCGTTCTTTCAGGCTGGAAGCTGACACATTCTGAAGGGACCCTATGAGAGAGGCCTTTAATCATGGATAGGGATTGTCTTTGATTACCAACCACCCCAACTAAAACCATAAATCTGGCCATTGTGCTTCAAAGGCTTCTATTTAGTGAAAGGTGAACAATGTTAAACAAAGCCTCGTAACCACTGAGGGAGCCCCCTTTGGTTCAAGGGCCAGCTTGAACCTAAAGGCTGGTTGAGTTAGTTTCCTGGCATAGTTTTTGGAGCCAATAACTACCTATGGGAAACATGTACAACATCTGGTGCCATTACTGGGAGTGAAGTAACAAAGATATCTTTCTCCTAGGAATGATAAATATTAGATCTATTCCTTTTTGGTGAACATGGAGTAGGCATTTAGTATTGGTTGCATTTATTTCACCTAGCGACTCCACTTTTTCATATGGCGATTCCACTGGGTAATCGATCCCACTGTTTCAAAATTTTAGTTTCCTTTACTACTATGCAAGATTCATTGATACTTGCAATCAACAGTATATGTCTCTCCCTCTCATCCATGGTTAGAAATATAAAATGTCTATAGAGGATGTCGATTTTAAAGTACACCTGTGACTATAAGTTTCCCATGGGATTTCATGTTTAGATTGTATATATTCTTCAGATTTTTTGTTGTTCGCAACATGGTTTGAAAATAAATCCACTCCTCACTTGGTTACATTGGAAAACAGATTACACCTAATAATGCAAAGTTTTTCAGTTCAATTAGATAGAGGTGTGGGGATTGAATAGATATTCTAAGTTTCAGTATGCAGTAGATAAGCGTGTTCATTGTTTATGAGTGGTGCGATTTGAAGAGTATATGATAGATCAACTTATATTTTTAGTCTCCAGAAATTTTTAGTTTCAGATTTCAGTATGAAAGAGTAACCGAATTAGTGAAAACATATGGTTGCATTTTACAGTTCCAGGTTGTAGTGTGCAGTAGTTGAGTATTCAAATGAAAACATTGATCCATGGGGATTGGTTATATTTCTACATAAGATGGAAAATTAGCGGTTGATGGTTTTGCAGTATGGCTCCATGGTCAACACTAAAGGCAACTGGTCTCCTAGTTCTCTACATCCCACAGGGGGAGGCAGTCCCCAGTTGGAGCTAATGTTGTAACATGATTAGTTTTGATTAAACTGCATTATCAAACAATTTTAAAATTTATGTATTTATATTAGGGAATAAATTAAATCATCAATCAAATTTCATTGAAGTTAGCTTATATAATAGGTTTTAGTAGTTTAAAAATAATAAATGGGTCTGCAAGAGTAAAAGCACCCTCAAAAATGTAAATTTAACTTTTGATTTAGTTAATCATGCATTTAAACATGATTAAATGATGTAATAAAGTCTAAATTGGATTTTTTTAACTATGATCGTGGATTGACAAGACAACTTGTCCCTTTCACAAAAGTTCGGGCGCTTTTGCACGGCTAAAATATTCTTCGCCCAGATCAACGACAAGGAGGACATTTCGCACCTCCCTCTACCGAAAGACGTTAATGCAAATGGGGGGGGTTAAAAAAGTGGTTTCATGGCTGCTACCCCCCTCCCTAACGTGGCAGCCTCCCATCATTTTTCACCCCATCCATTCAAAACGACTTACCACCCCGCCCTCCTCTGAAATCCACTTATCTCCCTAACATTCACACATCACTTCCTGCCAACGTCTATTTATCCCCAGTCACAACATATTCCCTGCCAAATCCATTCTACTCCTCCACTCCTATATATCTCCACATTATTCCATACTTCCTTACCATCAACCATGTGCCTCCATGTCACCTCCTACCTCCATGTCATATGCCTGTCTCATGGTCAGTTAAAACTATGTTTTCTCCCTATGCAACACAATAATTTCAAACACTTCTTACAAACAAATGAGAATGGATTTTCATAAAATGAAAGATGTTTTTGTTGCTAACATCCTCGTGTACAAAACCACTCTCATTTTTCTAACATCTATTATGGTTTGGGAGATTCTAATGATTCTTTAAGGGCATATTTTCCAGAAATTTCCTGTTTCAATCGCCATTTTGAAGAGCATATTATGGATAATAAGAAATGAATTGTGATAAACTGGTGGAGGTTTTTGTTCATCAAATTCTAATCTACAAAAACCTCTCTCAGGTTTATACTAGAGGTTACGTTTTGGGAGAATTGGACGAATCTTTACAGGCATGTTTTCTTGAATTTTCCTGTTTTGAGTCAGTGTTTTCAAATGCCGTCTCCGAGCAAGTGGAAATAAATTTTCAAAAACTGAAATATTTTTTCGTTTACAACATCATCATTTACAAAAAAAATATCTCAGTTTTCTAACAGATATTATGGTTTGGGAGAAACAAGGTATTATAGGACCCTATTTTTCTAAATTTCGAGAGGCAAAAGCTCAAAGACAGTTAGTGACTTGGAGGCCACCTCATCAAATATGAGTTGCAATCAAATTAGAATTTCTCTTCTTTATCAACATAAATCCTCAAGGATAGTACTAGAACTCTTCAAATATTTTTAATTGCCTTTATTTGTGTTCTATTTTTGTAATACAGTTTTCAGATATTTGTAATAGATCTTGATATTTTTATGAAGATATTTTGTGAGGAAATTGTATAAATACTTCATCAATTGAAGTAATATGTGTGGGATTTTAATGCCAAGGCTCTTCACTTTGTAATAGCTTCTATTATAGGATTTCTAATGAAAGCCTTCCACCTCCAGTTTATGGAAAACATTTTGTTTTCTAGTATGTCTTTATAGTGTTTCATATCTTATTTCTACACATGTTCAAAGCATTTATATGAAGGTGTGGGTAAGTGTAGATTAATTCTTAATCTCTCTAAAATCCCCTGTAAAATTATAGCCATTAAAAGATATTAGCTTATTGTAATATCTGTCTAAAATAGCTCCTCTTAGAATTGGTTTGAGTTTCACCTTCAGTTTCCTTTGAATATATTTTGTTGGGCTATAGAAATCTTCTACACGCATCCAAATTTCCTTTATTGTTAAGAAGTTTGTATAATTGCTTAATTATTAGGAATCTCCTTACATTCTTCTATCATAATCCTTGAAAAGATAATTCTGTCAGGTAGGAAGATGACACGTTCTGAAGGGACCTTGTGATAGAGGCCTTTAATCATGGATAAGGATTGTCATTGATCGCCAACCACCCCCAATTAAAACCATAAATTTGGCCATCGTGATTCAAATTCTTTTGTTCAGTGACAGGTGAACATCGTTAGACAAAACCTCACAATCACTGAGGGAGACCCCTTTGTTTCAAGGGCTAGATTGAACCTAAACTTTGGTTGAGTTGGTTTCCTAGCGTAATTTTTGCAGCCAAGAACTGCCTACGGGAAATAGGTACAACACCTATGTCAGAGGTATTACATGCTTCTCTGAAGGAACAACCTCTTCTGCTCTCAATAAGTCGGAATCCCTGTTGGCTTAGTGGATCCTAATCCAGGTTCAGATTTATTTTTGCCAAAAAAATCCCTACACTACTGGCCCTTTCAGCATCAATCCACCGAGCACATACTGAAGTCTCAACCGAAGTAGTATGGGGGGATGATGGAACCAAATTTCTGCACCCAAATATTAGTGTACTTTCATTTTATGCCCTAAACATACCTTCATGCAGATCAATAAGCCTTTTAGGCTTATCAATATAACTTCTTGTAACTAACCTCTAGACCTCCGTGCAGGTCTACGTCTATATTTCGTGAAACCTAAAAAAGTGAATCAACAACTTATGCACCTCTGTGATTAATCCTAAGTCCATATTTACCCAAATCATCTTAAGTGTTTGATAAATTTAACATGCAACAAGATATTGTTCGCGTAAAAAGTTATGATTACTTGCATTCATATAAAAATATAAATCATGTAAAATCATGCATCAATATAATATTAATTCATAAACCCATCAGTTAGCACATCATAAAGCGTATTCATTCATAACATAAGTAAATTGACAGAACACAAGAATTTCTGGAATAACTTCTTTATTAATGCTTCAATTCTGCTTACAGACTCAATACTTCCCTGCACGCTCAACTGCAAGGGTCCGCTCACTCAACTAAGGACTTGATCCAGGAGGATCTCATCAAATTAGTTGAACAGGTTCATCGTTAGTGTTCAATGTCGTCATCAAAAATTTAGTCTGGTGTCGTTTAGTTTCGATAGTGTTGTCTATGGTTCAGGTTTTTCAGGAGATGTCGATGGTGTTTTCATGGTGTTCAGTTGATGTGGTTTTGTACCTGGTTTTCGACATGTGGTTTTCATCAGTTCCACCAGGATTTGGTCGTCGACATGTGTTTATCGTCCATCTCGTAGAATTTGGATTTTCAACATGTGGTTGTCGTCCACTTTGCAAGATTTGGTGTCGACATGGGTTTTTTCATCCATTTTACAAGGGTTTGGTTGTCGTCATCATGAGACAAATGTTGCTAATGTCGCTTTGTGACATCTAGTGGTAAATGGGTTTTTTTATTGACATAAGACCTAAAATCCTAACCATGCATTAGAATGTTAAAACCTAAGACTAAACCCTAATACACCTAAACGCATGCATTCCAACACCTAAACCTAAGTTCTAAACCATGTTACAAACCTAAATGAATTAAAAAATACATATTACCTAAGTCCTAAACCTATGTTACATTACAAATCTATGTATTAATACAATTAAAAAAAAAATACATAAAACCTATGTGTTACAAGCTCTCGGCCAATACAAAAACATTACAAACATTGAATATTGTAAACACAATCCCTAATCGCCATCCCTAAACACAAAGGGAACCATGTGCATGTGACCGAATGTGGGTATAAGACCGTCGGAGTTTAATTTAACTGTAGCGGATTTGTTACTATGTCGGGTTGACATGTGAATGGAGGTTGATAACTGTAACATGTAACCATCGGAGCACTGTTAGCCTTAACTGTGCGGGGAGTCAACATGGCAGCGGACATGTGACATAGTTTAACCATCTGAGTGATGTCTACACTGGAACCGCTAGAGGATAACCACTAGGTGGTAGCCTACAGTTAGACCGCGGATAGTCACACGTAAAAGTTAACCAATCCCGGCCAGTCAGGAAGCCGCCAACAACTATGTGTTTAATATAAGGTTTATTTTTGGTTTTATTGCAGTTTTTGGTGAAACAACTAATGCGATTACCATGTATGGTATTCCTAGATGGTAAAACCTAACAGGACCAAAACCAACAAACCCTATTTTGAGTCGCTTCACTCCTAAAATTAGCATGAACGGTTAAAGTGCACCTAGTGGGTTTTAAAAGGCAGTTTTCTCATTGAAGTGAGGAGATTGGTGGTTTTGGGATTTGTATGCAGGCTTTGGAGGTCATAATCAATTTTGTTTCAGTGTAACAAGAGCATCCAGAGTCGGAATTGAGAACCATGATAGGCATTGGAAAACTACTTCAGAGAGTTATCCTTTGATAGTGACTAGAAGTGCCTACGTGCACATTCAAATCAGTCAAATTTCTATGTAAACAATCTCTTTGGTTTCAATCCTAATAAAGCGGTCACCCATCTTGAAAGCGGATTGAGAGATGAAGTCCATCAAGGACAAACTCCATAATCAATTTTTTTAACGGGTATCGCTATGCTTTTGTTGTTTTCACTTCTATTATGCATCTTGCTTATGATTTATCCTCTATCGTAAAGTCTTCTTCTCAAGTCGTTCTCACGATTTCAGCACTTTCAGTTAACATTCTATTCGTTAATGGGTAATCAATTCTTCATCAGTTTTAACTTATGATCATTTCAAATCATATAATTTGGTATTAGAGTAGGTTGCATTTGTAGAATTTTCCATTGAATGTTAACCAGGTCAAAGTCACAATGTTGAGAAGGAATCTTTGAGCAGATTGATCTAGAGATTAGAAAGCGACGAGTCGTTCATAAGTCGACCATGACAGATCTGATGCAGGTGAAAACACCGAAAGAAAGATGAGCAATGAATAGCTTCAGCAAGCATTCTTAACTATGCAACATATGTTGGGAGAACTGTACGAACACAAGAAGGCAAGAGATGCAGCTTCTTCTTCAAGGACATCGAAGAAGGAAAAACACTACAAGAAAAAAGGACATTGGTGAGGGGCGAAAAATGTCACCATAAGCTCATTGGTGACAATCAAAAGAGTATTCGTCACCAAAAACTGAATGTCACCAAAGGTGGTGTCACCAAAAGTATAGGTGTTGTAGTGACATACAAATTATGTCACCAATAATCATTTATAATGACGAATAATGATCGTCGCCATTTCATATGAGCAATGGTGATGGACCATAGCCTCTGTCACCAAAAACTAAACGTCACCAAAGGTGGCATTGCCAAAATTATAGGTGTTGTAGTGACATTCAAAGTTTTTCACCAATAATGATTTATAGTGATGGATAGCAACCATCACCATTGCATATGAGTAATGGTGATGGACCATAGCCTCAGTCACCAAAAACTAAATGTCACCAAAGGTGGCGTCACCAAAAGTATAGGTGTTATGGTGACATTAAAGGTCCATCACAAATATTGATTATAATGACAGATAGTGATTGTCACCATTTCATATGAACAATAATGATTTATTGTGATGGATCTTTAATGGTTGTCACTATTGTTGCATATATATGGTGACGTTCATTGACCGTCACCAAAAGCTACATTGCTAGAAGTATAGGTGTTGTGGTGACATTCAATGTCCATCACGAATAATGACTATAATGATGAACATTTACCGTCACCATTTCATATCAACAACAATGATTTATGGTTACGGACTTTTGAGGGTCGTCACTATTCATGCGTATATATGGTGGCGTTCGTTGACCGTCACCATTTCATATTTTTGGTGAGGGTTGAAAATTGTCACCAAAGCTCATTGGTGATGGTCAAAAGAGCCTCCGTCACCAAAACTTGATTGTCGCCATTCCATATGGATGTCAAGGAACGATGGAATCGAACCACCAACCTCCTGCTTGTAAAGCTGGTGCTCTTCCATTGAGCTAGCACCCTTTAAAGATTTATATTTTTTAAAATTCGACCTTGAAACTTCATAAATTGTAAATTCTACAACTTTCAATAAATTAAAGTCTCAACAATATTTTACTAAACAAGCAAAGCAACATCGAATATGTAGGTCCCTACCTAATGGTTATTGAAGTTATGAAAATTGGGTGGAGGGAAAAATAGTTATGTATAAGGGAATCAGTATGTTCTGTTGAATACTCAATTAGAAGTGAAACTTTGAAGACATTTATAACCTATAAATGACCTATAACTATCAAATGCACCAAATATTGCAAAGGAAATGTCATAAGTGGATATCATATGGAAGAAGAGGAGGTAGGGACTTGGAACCCTTGTACACCTTAGCACTTGGCACATCTTAGCTTATTTGACATGTCTTCGTACTATCTGGCACATGTTAGCATGCCCTAGCATTCCCTAACACATCTTGGCAGTCATGACCTTACAAATAACATTGCATTTTTCCATGACTTGGGAACCTTACATTCACTAGAACACCTTGGCACTCCCTAGCTGTCATGCCTTTATTATCCTCCATAATGTCCTAGGCTGATGAAGAGATCAACGGAGATAACCACAGACCAAGATTTTAGTTTGGTAGCTAGCCCTACCAAACCAGAGAGGGCTCTCTCTATGAAGTCATAGCTAAGAGATAATTGGAATGTAAAAGATTTTAGGCTAGATAGCTAGGGTTAGGTAGGTTTTTGGAGAATTTAGGGACTTGGAACTCTATCCACCAGTGTCTTGTCGAGCAGGGACTTTGTTAAGGAGGCAAGGACTTGGAACTATGTCTAGGATAAAGCACCTAACATGCATGACATAAGCTCCCTAGAATAGAGTACCTCCTACCTAGAAGAGTGTCCCCTGCTCAAAATATAGAACCCTTCTCTACTATGCACTTTTGTCAAAGATAAATCTGTGCATAAAATAGTACTAAGAAAAACACCTAATTTAAGAAAAGTGAGCATCTAAGTCAAACTATAAAAGTATAATAAATATGGCTCTATATAAGTTTGGGAAACACTAGTCAAGCATGCTTTCAAACAACAACAATAAGATGCCTAAAATCGATGTGATTCTTTCATCGTTGCTATACCCTCACATTAAAACTAGAATCTATATCATGTACCCCAAGGCTGTATGCATTTGCTGAAGGTGTAGATTGAAAGGATCTGTTGAGATGAAGTAAACACCTTCAAAACAAAAGATAAAGTCTATTGTGAATTCAACACATTTGCACATAGACCAAGGCTGCTACTGGGTACACTTCTCTGCTGAATGGAAACTATAATGTATTGTAGTGTTGCTAAAGGAAAAACACCTTTAGTGCAACACGGATAAAACTATAACTGATATTCTCACTGTGGCCTCGATTGTCGATGATCTCATCCATATAGGTAACAACTTCGATAATTGAAAAACCAAAAGGTGAGATGCATAGATCATTTGAAATGACAGATTTGGGCATACTTGATTATTCTTTAGGAGTGTTAGTAGAGAAAATGAAAGGCAACTTGTTGTGTCTTTATGTCACAGGCCAAGGATGTGAAGAAATACATAAAATATTAAATAGAATGGTATAAGTTGATTGCAGGTTAAACAGGAATGGAATTCTCCTTGTGCGGGTTCTAATCTAGTGGGTATAACTTTAAATAAGAAACTCATAGTTATGGGGTTGAAATTGTCTCACAAGTCATGAAAAGTCCCAATTTTTTAACTGGAAAGAAGTAGAGCGAACCATCAGGTTTATGGAAGGGAACACCCTATTTGCAGGAAGATAACTTGAAATTAGTCGGGAATATTATTTCTTGTCTTCTTGTACATCTGTGCTTTGAAAAGATAACCACATCCAAAGACTCAATAACAACTCTAGTAATGTTTGTAGATGTGAATCACTTCTAAGAAAACCCATCACTTAATGACAATTGAGCGAGGAATATGTCGAAGGATTCAATCTTGCACTCAGTCATAAAAAGGAAGTTGTGGTATCCAACATCTTGCCAGCAAACTAACTCCAACCATAATGTGAAAGGAAGGTTAATTGTGAAACCCCTTTCCCACTTTGTAGTATTGTTCCCTCTTGACTTGCAACAGGTATCTGGCTGCTAAGATCCACAAAATTCGTGACATGTAAACTCTACATGATACAATTGTGATGTGCAAGCTTGACGCACACTCTAGTTTCCCTCTAAAAGAGGGTAAGTCAAAATATTGTGACAATCTTAACTATAATTTGATCATACAATATTGAGGTATTGCATGGAATAAACAATATACTATCAATGCACTAACGAAGAAATCAAAATAAATGAATTTCTTATTGCTACAATAGTGCCTCCTGGGATTCTCAGATAAAGCACCTAACATGCATGACAAAATCTTCCTAGAATAGAGTACCTCCTACCTAGAAGTGTGTCCCCTGCTCAAAATATAGAACCCTTCTCTACTGTGCACTTTTCTTAAAGATAAATCTGTGCATAAAAAAAAAACTAAGAAAAACACCTAAATTAAGAAAAGTGAGCATCTAAGTCAAACTATAAAATCATACTAAATATGGTTGTATACAATATTGAGGTATTGCATGGAATAAACAATATA
>APFE030708353.1:12413-30902 GCA_000404065.3 Pinus taeda
CTAGACAAGCATGCTTTCATACGAAAACAATAAGATGTCTAAAATCGATGTGATTCTTTCACCATTGCTATACCCTCACAACAAAATTGGAATCTATACCATGTACCCCAAGGCTGTATTCATTTGTCGAAGGTGTAGATTGAAAGGATTTACTGAGATGAAGTACTATTGAAGGAGAAACACCTTCAAAACAATAGATAAAGTCTATTATGAATTCAACCCATTTTCACACAGACCAAGGCTGCTACTGGGTACACTTCTCCGTTGAAAGGAAACTACAATGTATTATAGTGTTGCTGAAGGAAAAATACCTTTAGTGCAACACAGATAAAACTCTAACAAACATTGTCACTGTGGCCTCGAGTGTCGATGATCTCATCAATATAGTTAACAACTTTAATAATTGAAAAACCAAAAGGTGAGATGCATAGATCATTAGAAATGACATATTTGGACATACTTTATTATTGTTTAGGAGTGTTAGTATAGAAAATGCAAGGTAACTTGTTGCATATTTATGTCACCTTTAGTAGATTTGGTTTAAAGGACAACTTCCAGGCAAGTCTAAATGGTACTCCATAGAGAAGGTAGAGGAAAAATTTCCTTACCTCATTTAATAAAACTTTTGGGGACCAAAAACCTCGCAAAATGGGGAAGTATGATCTGGATGGGATCACTATATTATTTTTCATCCATGTTAATGCTTTCAAAGTGGAAACATTGGAGGATCAACTTACAAATTCATTTTTATTGGCAATCCCAAGTTGGAAAATTGGGGGTGAATAAATTCAACAACCATTTTGAGTCTTTAAATTACCACCTTTTGTCATCCTAAACTTAATATTAATCTATATTCCATAATCTGCAAATTGATACCTTTCCAATTATATAAGAATAACCAAAATCAAAGCTCATATCATAAATTTATGTCTCCCACAAGTTGGCCTATTGTGATTAACCACAATATTTGAGAGGAGTCCATGTTAGCACCCACAACTTATGGAAAAGGGATCAACCACATGGGGACTATGAAGAAGTATTTATAAGGGTTAAATTGTGACTCATGTTAAGGGTTGAATTTGTTAAATCTAACCCCTAGTTTCTTATTGGGCTATGTTATAACCAAGCTACTAGGAGTAAATGGGGTTCCATTCTATTTTTCTTGCATTTTGTTCCATAGTAAAGTAGTTGAGAGTGGATAGAATGAGAGCATAATAAAGGGGGTGTGTGTTTTGCAATAGCGCATGGGCCACATGTCTCAGGAAACTCTATAGAGAGTGTCTTTTCCTTTGTACTTGAATAATTTCCATTCTAGAGAAAAGAGAGCAAAGCAGCCTCACTTTCTAGTTGGGTTTTCTCTCGAAAGCATTTCCTAGGGCACATCTTGGTGTTCATTGTGATGAGTATGTGCCTGTTCTATATTGTCCGCATGTTATTAGTTACATGCATTCATAACAAAATCAATAATAACGTATTTGAAATCTAAAATAATTAACCCTTCATAATATATATTTCAATTTAATTTCATAAATTTGTTATAACAATTTATTCAATAAATATCTATGGAAATTTACAAATTCATATTAATAATTAATTTATATTATATAATATATATTATATTTATATATATATTTCCACCATCGTTTCAAAGTCGGCTATAATTCCATTCTTTTGGGGCGAAAACTCGCCCTTAGATGCACACATAGTCTAAGGAGGCGATGTTTTCGCCCCAAAAGCAATGGAAATTCTAGCACGACTTTGATAAACTATGGTGGAAAGTTTTGGAAATTTTGGTTACAATTGTCAAGCTTTAGGATTTTGGGTGCCCCAGTAAGTTTTTGATGATGTTGAATCCATTCCACTATCAAAAACATAATTCAAACATTTCACAATCAAATTTAAAAAAAAAAAAAAAAAAAAACAACACCAAATTCCAAAAAAAACAATAAAATTATCACTTCAAAAATAAATAAATAAATAACAAAATTTTCTTATAACAATCTTCAAACCATCTTAAAAGCCTATTACAACCATTAACATGAAGAATATTTGAAGTTGGATGGTTTGGAAAGTAGGAAAAAAATTCAAAAATATAAACAACCATATACAAATACTTTAAACTTTTTGAAAGTTGGTTGATCATATGCGTTCCTTCCATATTTGGAATAGGGCAAACTTTAAATTGTTTTTATTATTTAAACTAGTTGCTTTAGAAAAGAATACAACCTAACATTCAAATATTTTGATAGTTGCTACAACGTGGAAGAATAGTCCAACCAAATATTATTCCTACTTCATAGGCTACCATAAAGTCACTAAGAATCATATTTAATTTCGACCACTAGGTGCATGCTGGTAGACAATTAATTTGGGGAGATAACCTAACCTATAAGCATCTTTATCATTAAATCACAATCTCATTTTATTAATAAAATTTAAAAGAATTCATTAAAAATTTCCTATTTAAATATATTTTCATTTATTAAATAAAATTTTTAAATTTAGTATTAAAATTTTATATATGAATAATTGATTGGGATAGATAAACCTAACATACAACCATGCCCACCATTCAATCTTGATCCCATTTATTAAATAGAAATAAAATGAATTATATTAAAAAGTGCATAAAGTCAAAAAGATTTTATTTCATGCAGTGACAAATAATACCATTCATAAGGACAGTGCCCAAAGACAAATGAAAAGGCATCTGCTTTGTCACTTTTCAACTTGAGCAAGTTTCACTTTCTTAATCCAAATAGAAATTATTTCTTTAAACAAAAATTCAATTAGATGTTTTCAATGGAGAAAATATTTATATTAATTACACCAAAGAAGAATGGAGTACCATGAATAATAATGTCAAGTACGAAATGAACTAATCAACGCCCTTTGGATCACTTTTCTGAATGTAACATTTCTGGATTTATATAAAGATGGATACATGTAACAACTTCATGGAGTTTTATTCAAAGGTACCCCTCATTGATTTAAAGCTTACAAAGATATGAGGTCCCCCAGGGTCAAGATAGTGTAATATAACGCCCTAGATGTATCAATGATGGACTCATTACAACAAATTCAACCTATAGTTATAGATTGCTTGTGATTGATGGACATATAGTTTGTCATACAGTGTCTTAGATATAGTTTGTTATGCAAGGTATTAGAGAAAATTTGGAGTAGTTATTATTATAATGATTTAGGATCAAAGTTTAATGGATATTTTCTATTTTAAATGGGATTTTTTAAATATGTTTATTCATTATATTGAATATAGTTTATTATAATTTTTAAGTAAATTATTATGTGGTGTTGATAAGTATTGATAAAAAAAAGTTATTTATATTTATTTTTGGTAAACAGCATAATAGTCATTTGGTGTTGAATAATTTATTATTGAGAAAATCATATTAGTAGCATAGAAGAGGAACTTTAATTATCATACTCTATTTGAATATAATCACAAAACTTATTAGATAAAGTAGTTTAAGAGAGTCTAATAAACTAATGAAGGATTGATATCTTCATTTTTTGAGATAGTAATGAAGTTGTTGTAGCTAAACAAAACAAAGAAAAACAAAAATAACATTTAATTGGAGGGTGAATCAACTTGGATAGTCTTAGATGGTCCTATATCCTCAGTGGAACCAGTGAACTCCAAATCTTCTAACTTTTTGGCAAGCACAATGACCTTTTCATCCAGCATTTTCAATTACAATTATACTTCATGTATAGTGAGTAGAATCTCGTGTAGAGCCTCAAAACACTCAACTAATGCCTTTTCCATTATGGATTCAATTTCCAATACATATCTATAGTACTTTGCATGTATTTAGTTTGGTAGTTATGTTGTTTCCCATGTGAGGAACCCAACCTTCTATTTCGTCCTTGACCTTTGCATCTAAGATGAACCTTATTTCCGTGCGAGCGTCCCTTCTAACATCTTGTGTTTATTTTATGACCTCGGGGTGGGTGAAGTACGTAAACATAGTTGTCGAACGTTCTTCCCCATGTAGAGCTCTAGAAGTTGAAGGTAGCTTGGAGTTTCGTCTCCTTCACTTGTTTCTTAAAGTTGAAGCTCTTGGCATGGCGACATTGGTTTCCCCAAAGAAAACATAAGTCAACAGAGAATATAAGACTTTCAACAAAAGATAGACTCAATAAATTGAGGGGTACTTCAAGAAAATGGAGTGAGATCAACAAAAACATCTAATGAAAAGGAGACCGAGAAAAGAGAAATAAGAAGATATGAAACTTCTAAACCCCATAAGACATAAAGACACAAGATGAGGGGAGATAAAAATCCAAACTCACTACAAGGGTGAACCAACCAATGACAAAGACCAACTGGCACAAAGAGAAATACCCACAGAACCTACCAAAACAAGAGCTCAACCGTGTAATGAACCAAATAGCAAACAAAATCATTAAGGTGTGACAAAAGTGACAAGGAAAAGTATGCAAGAGGGCAAGATGAGTATTGTTTAGAAGCCAAAGACCAACAATCACCAATCTTGCAAAAGTTTTAACTAGAGTAAAAGACCATAGGCGATCTTAGTCCCCAAAAGGAAGCCTAAGGGTGGTAAGCCTTTGTCAATTTAGGCCACATAACCTTTTACTCTCATACTCAGTGATTACACCATTAAACATAAAAATATATCTCATCACTCTTAAAAGCAGCATAGAGCCATAAAGCCAAGTAATTCAAGGATTGCAAGTGCAATAGTGCTAAAACGTTGTGAGGCTTCTTTCCCCATAACTAATGTGAACTATGCACAAATAATGCTCACCTTCCTTTCCTTGTCATCAAAGCTTGGATCTCATATCTTTAACATGCTTGTTGATTGAATGTGGTGAGTTCGCTAGCCGATTTTAGCCTTTTGAACAAGCTAGAAACCATAAATCTCATAGTACAACATGCATGTGGTAATGCGTGTGATTTATTGTCGATTTGTTGGATATATCAATCCCCACTCCCCTTAGCCATCTAATCTCTTAATTACCTCAAGCTTCATCATGAGTGTGCACCTACGATGGGATTCTTCATTTATGTTTATAGTGGTGAGTTAACCTTATCTCCAAGTTTATCATTCAAAAAAAGATGAGCCCTCGTCTAACAAAATTAGCCCTAAGAGATAACTCAATTTGTTTGACTCTTTTTAGAAAGGTGTAATGTTTAAGGAGATTACAATACTAGCAATGTTAATATAAGCTCCCTCATTCTTTATTTAAGTTCGAGAGTGGGACACACATACACACACAAGTAGCTTAGCCTATTTAAGTGTTGTGGTGCCCTTGTTGCCCCAATTAGGATTAATTCCTTTAGTGAGAGGTGAGAGTAGACAAGTCAACAATAGATAGTAGTGGGACAATTATTGTTGATACTTGATGGTGAGGTGTATAGACCTATCAAATCTTGCAAAAAACTTCCTTTTTCATTGTCAGAATTCAATGATATAAAAGTTAAAGTTATGATTGATTCAAAAAATTTATCAACTTTTTGAAGATTTGTATTGATTAAGAATGGGACATCATTTTACTATATATAGAATTAGAATCATGGTAAAACTCTAATCATATTTAATATTGTTATATTTTAATAAAATTTATAACCAAAAAAAATTATCAGTTTCTTTAAAATTAATATACATATATAGCTAAACGCACGCACACACACATATAGTCAAGAGACACTCTCTAACACAATATGTAAGAGATGTTGTAATATCCTATCCTATAAACATTTTGACTTGGTCAAATTATATAAAATTAAAAATAAAAAAATAAAAAATAAAGAATTAAAAAAAAATTGAGGTAAAATAGTACCAAGAGGGCAACTCAATTGGTGATGGAAGTAATGTGAAATATGCGAAAAGTTATAACAAAAAACAAAAAAAAAACAAAACTTCCTTTTTCATTGCCAGAATTCAATGATATAAAAGTTAAAGTTATGATTGATTTCAAAATTTATTACTTTTTGAATATTTGTGTTGATTAAAATGCGACATTCTGTACTATAATAATTGAATTTGCGGTAAACATAATCATATTGATATTATTAATTATATAAAGTTTAACCAAAAAAATATTTTTCCTTATATATATGTAGTGTGAGGCGTTCTCGAGCGTTATGTTGTAACAGATGTTGAATGTCTTGATACCTTTGACTGGTCAAATTAATAAATTAAGAATAAAATAAATATAAAAATAAAATGGAGGTAAAATATCCTAGGGGTAGCTAAGTAGTGATCAAAGATGTGAATCTTGAAAACTGAGGATCCACGTTCAAATCCCAATTTTGCCTATTTACGGAGGATGCGCAGGTCGTAAAGGATGTTGTAATGTCCTGTCCCTATAACATTTTTACTGATCAAATTACAAAAAAAAAAAAATATATTTAATATATTATATATAATATATTTATTATATATATTAATTAGTAATTAAAAATAAAATTAAGGTAAAATAGTCCTAGGGGGCAGCTCAATTGGTGATCAAACTAATGTGAAATCTGTGAAAATTGAGAGATCCAAGGTTCAAAATTCAAATCCCCAAGATTGTGAGTTAAAACTCAATTGGTGGTCAAAGTAATGTGAAATCTGGGCAACTTAATTGGTGATCAAAGTAATGTGAAATCTATGAAAACTAAGAGATCCAAGGTTCAAATCCCCAAGATTGTGGAGTAAAACTCAATTGGTGATTAAAGTAATGTGAAATCTATGAAAACTATGAGATCCAAGGTTCAAATGTGTTTACTACTAGTTATGTATAATGCTAGAGGTAAAATAATCAATTATAGGTTTTGGCCATGGTTTAATTTTTTCCATAGAAAAAAGCCAACCTTCTATTAAAAATAGGGTTACATAGTATATGCAAGCATTTCGAAGAGACTTAAATCCACTAGAGAAGGGGAGAAGATCTCAGCCGACTGTGTAAAAACGCGCAGCAAGCCAAACCATGAAGGACGACTCCTCCAGAAACACGCGCTTCCCAGGATCAGAATCACGTAGGAAAAACGTAGAGAGATCAATATAAATACATAGACCTCGAGAATCCATAGTGAACACTTGAAGGATTCTCGCACGACAGAAAAGAAAAGAAGAGAAAGCAACTTCCCGGGCCTCCACGATTAAGGAAAATAGCCCAAGAAACCAGAGGAAATTCTACAGAAAGGTGCCCATGGTTTAATTTACCTATAGTTTTGTCATTGGTATATATATATATATATATATATATATATATATAGCTTAGATCTATCTTAATTCCTAATCTACCAAAGTTCAAGAAGGTTCAAATCTCTTAAGGTACAAACTTTTTTTTGAGTGGGAACAGATTTGAACCCTCTTAATACTTGGTAGATCCAGAATTAAAATAAATCAAATTAATATATATACAAAATAAGACAAAATCTTCTTCAAAACATTGTGCCCATAAACCTATTTGGCCCATAAACCTATTTATAAATCATTGTGACATCGCAGGTCACGTCAAGAGTTTTGTAACAAATATTTTCCAAAAGATAAATATAATTTATTAAAAAAGGGAAAAATGTAGCCATATTGGATCACAAAGCTCGGTAGAGACAAACTAGGAAAACCTAACCTTACTTGGAACTTTAGCATTAGAATCTACAAGTAAATGGCCCTGAAGATCTTATGGGTCGTTTTCGGTAAAGGCACAACCGAAAGTAAAGCGTCCACTAATTCGTCCCATGTCCTTACCTGGACTACAATGTGGTTCCCATCCAAACACTATTAGTCCCACATTCTTCGCTGACTGTATACTTTATTTTATATATTACATAGTGGTATCCAAGATTATAAAATATTTCAAAAATTAAAATATTATTTAACAAAATCAAATAACCAATTTTTTTTTTGAGTAAAATAAAAAATCACTCTTATTACAATAACCACTGCTATAATTTATCGTTACAAACATTAAAATTTTATTATTGAAAAAAAAAGCATATGTACCCTTCATAACTTTTACAATACTATAGCTACACGTGACATTTTATATATTATTTGCAATTTAATAAAGATAATAAACATTATCTATATTTTAATTTTTTTAAGCTTAGAGTTAAAGATCACGTGGCAGAAAATATTTTTTTAATTTGTTTAATAAAAAATCGTTAACATGGATGCTAAGATTTTTTTTCCAGGAGAAAAAAGCATAATATATTATATTGAGTCAATATAAAAACAAATGTACATATAGATGAGGTCCATATCTTGTCCATATTCAGCAGGTCATATATCAGATTTTTAGATTGGTATCTAATCAGATATCTAGAGCATGAGGACAAATATATAAGTAGTTGTAAGCATAATTGTCATATATGTTATGTTCATAGTCCCTATATGCATATATGGAGTATGTGAGTCACATATAGTCCAATACAATAAAAAATCAGCGGAGCCATATATCATAGTCCATGAGGCCATGATATTGTCCAGAATGGACGAAACAGGAATAACTGAATCATTGAAGATTTGTGTGTTCCGCCACTTCCACGTAGTCTAGAGAAAAATAAGGATGAGAAAACGCCGAGTCCCTCTTTGCCGACTCCACCAGATGAGTGTTGCATGAGAAGAGTCAAAAACAGTAAGTGGGAAAACAAAAGTATTTGCCAATACATACCAGACACATTGTATAGAAGGGCATTGGAAAAACATGTGCAAATTTGTTTCTTCATCTGCTTCGCACATAGCGCATCTGCTAGGACCATGCCAACATCGTTTTCTTAGGTTGTCCCATGTGAGGTTCTTGTTGTGGAATACCAGCCACGCAAAGTGGATGTATTTGAGTGGACATACAACCTTCCAAAATACCATCGGAAAAAGTATATGAGCATTAGAAATCTTGTGACTAATCATGTCTAAATATATGTCACGTAGAGTAACAGGCTTCCGTGCATTGCAAACAGTCCATGTAAGATGGTCCACAATTCCATGTCGCTGAAAGCCACCTCTGTTTAGAGTATCCGTAATGGATTTCCATATGCCATCCAATATATCCGGCAAGTTGAGAGTTGTTCTGTCTTTCCAAATTGGGGATGAGTCGTGCCATTCTTCAATGAGTTTGTTCCATGTGAATATGTCGCGTCGTTGTAGATGTGTAGTAAGGACCTCTGGGATGTATATCTCGCTATGACCACATAGTATAGGGTCAATGCCAATGAGAGCACGACAGCCGGTGGATAACCTCCATCGTAATCGGGACATGAAAAATGGTTCGATCTTCTACATGCTGAGCCATATAGCGGATCCGTTTCGAGGCCCGATAGCCTCAAGCCTGTACCAGAATTCTAAATTCCTGCCCTTCATGTATTTTTGTCTGATAAGGGTGCTCCATGGGCTATTTCCGAAAATTCCTCTCCATAAAGTGCGGCATAAGAGCGCGCGACCAAATTGCCGCAAATCCTTTAAACCCGATCCACCAAAATGTTTTGGAATGGAAATAGCATCCATTTTGGCAAGATGGAATTTTCTATGCACGGACGATCCACCCCATATGAAATTGGCGGTGATCTTGTTTATACGTTGAATGGTGCATGTGGGAAGGTAGAACAAGTGAGCCCAGTATATAGATAGCTGAGACAAGACCGCTGTAGATAAGACCACTCTGCCAGCCAATGATAGGGTCCTGTATTCCCATGACGATATTTTTTTGTAGAATCTCTCGATCAACCACTCCCAGTCTTTGGCTGAGTAGTTGTTTGTTTTAAGGTGAAAGACCAAATATGAAATTCCATTTTGGAGCGGACAAGAAACAACACCAAACATGGCGGCGATTCTATTAATCAGATCCATATCAGTCCCATTGTAATATAAATTGTGTGATAGAGATATATACCTGCTGATCTTGATGGGCCTGCATCGATGCTCATCCACAGCCTTGCAAATGTGTAAACTGAGAGTGTTCATGGCTAAGATAAATATAATTGGGGCAAGTGGGAATCCCTGGCGGAGTCCTCTTTCACCAAGGAAATATGGAGATGGAATGTCGTTGATATTAATGGCATCGTTAACGCTTTCAATACAAGCCATGATCCAATTGATCATCTCAAGCCGCATGCCTATTTTCGCCAGAAGACATCGGATGAATCCCCAGTCTATACAATCATAGGCTTTTTGTAGGTCTATCTTAAGAACAACCGCATCGATGTCCTTGGAGAACATGGAATATATATATTCCTGAGTATAAGCCACAACGTCTAAAATGTTACGACCCTTTAGAAATGCGTGTTGGTCTTTTGTTAGGTGGGAAGCCAAGGTGCCCTTTATACGTTCAACAATGATGTTTGATATAATCTTGAATGATATATTGCACAAGGAGATCGGTCTGAAGTCGTGAAAAGAGTTCGCATCCTTATTTCTTGGGATGAGAGCGATCAGAGTGGATGATATGTGAGGGTGTATGCACCCAGTGATTTGGGAATCCTCAATCATCTGTATGAGATCATTCTTGATGATGTCAAAGAAATGGATAAAAAATTCTATAGTCCAACCATCAGGGCCAGGACATTTGTCTTTGTTGAATGCCTTGAGGATTCCATAGAGCTCTTTCTCAGTGATCGGCTGATATATAGATCCATTTATAGCATCATCAAACATAGTAGGAAACAATTTAATGCCCCATAGGATGTCTTGGATGGCGCATCCCTTCCCCCTGTTATATTGTTGCCTGAAATGCTTGAGGGCAACATCTGTTATCTCTTGTTGTGAATAGAGGAAATCCCCGTTCCTGTCGCAGATCCTCCAAATAGCATTTTTTTCTCTTCTGTGATTGGCGAATCTATGAAAAATTTTAGTGTTCCGATCCCCCTCTTTGAGCCATAGTGCTCTACTTTTTAGCCGCCATGTGGATTCCTCCTGTTTTAGAAAATGAAGTTTGAGATGGGAAAGCTCTCCGATACAGCGTCTGGATTCAAAAGTGAGGGAATTAGGATCAATGGAGTTGAATATGTGATCCAGTTTGATTTGAATTTTCTGTAGCGATAGCCGGTCCCGCTTCCTTTTATCCTGTTGCCAAACCTTAACTTTAGATCGAACATATTCCATCCGCTCTCTGAAAGTGGGAGGAGAGGAGTTTCCATTGAGTACAGAGGCCATCCATGCATTTGATACAATGTGATTTAGAGCCGGATCTTCCAAGAAGGTCCGATTGAATTTAAATGGATAATGCTGACTGAATCGCTTGTGCCGCCATTGAACAAATATAGGTCGGTGGTCCGATATGAATTCATTGCCAATAGAGAGATAGGGCATTCCCATAACATCAATAATGTCAACATGTATAATAACACGGTCGATGTGTTTAACACGGTCGATGCGTTTAACATGGATGCTAAGATTACAAAAGCATTTTTGTTTTATATTTTGTAAATAATCGTGATAGCCATCCTAGAAAATTCGTGGTTGGTGAAAAATGGAGTTTGAAGAAATAATTCTACAAAATAGAGATAAAATAGAAAATAGTACCAATTGAGTGAATGGTAGGAGGAGCCTTTGATAATGCGCTCTCTCTCTCTCTCTCTCTCTTCTCTCTCTCTCTCTCTCTCTCTCTCTCGCTCTCTCTCTCGCTATATATATATATATATATTTATATATAATATATATATATATATATAATTTTTAATCTCAAGTAGTTATATGTAGATTTAATTAGTTTTAGTTAAAACAATGGATTTAATTAGTGGATTTTTTTGAGTGTAAATTGTGATATTCATTTATATTTGAGAGGTTTTTTCTATTGTAAAATTTAAAATATTGAAAGACGGAGTTCGCTTTAAGAAAGGGTCCATGTTTTTGTGGCAATGTCAGTGTTTTTATGACCCCATGGTTCCTAGGTTTTTATGACAATACAATGGTGGCTTCTAAAATGCCACTGAGGGTCAGATTGCATAATCTTCCTCTACATTTTTGGCATGATAAGGTATTAGAAGGAATTGGAAATACATTGGGGAAATATGTAAAGACAAACACATAGAGATATGAGAAGCAAATTTTACTTTTGCTAGAATTTTGTGTGGAGGTGGACCTTAGCAAAGGTTTACCAGATTGCATTCATCTCATACATAACAGTCCACCTTGGACCCAATTTTTAGATTTTGAAAATACAACATTTAGATGTTGTATCTGTCTACAAACATGACACTTACAAAATATGTGCCCTCGAACAAAGAAAGATATAAGAAGGGAAAGAAAAACAAGCCAAAAAGCCCAAGGGATGACAATTTCCAGAAAAACACCACTCAGAAGAAGAAGACGAAGAGGAAATGGGAAATCCCATTAATGTAGTAAATCAAAATCCACAAGAAATATGAGTAGACGGAGGAGGTAAATAAGAGGGAATAATGGTACCAAGAGCGAAAGGTCTTGAAAGAACAAGAACTTCATTTCCAACATTGCAGATGGAGAAGACTCCAAGTGAAAATGAGATGAAAGGTTTCAAATGATCTCATGTATTTGAGAGCTCAAACTTAGATAAGGAAGCAACTATGTAAGCAGAAGAGAATCAATTAGCAATTGTAATTGTCACCCTAAGAAGGCTGGCTCAAAGTAGACAAAAAAGAAAGGAAGAAAAAGGTAACTTAAGTATTTTCACTTAGTCCCAATTTGTATTTTTTTTAATTGTTTTTATTTTGTGATATTTGTCTTTTTTGGCACCAATTATTATAGAAAGGAAGAAAAAGTTAACTTAAGTATTTTCACTTAGTCCCAATTTGTATTTTTTTATTGTTTTTTATTTTTTGATAGTTGTCTTTTTGGGCACCAATTATTGTCTGGTATGATCGAATGCTCTATGAGCATTTGTAAGATGTAATTTTGTTTTTTAATTAAATTACATTTTTCCTTGGGATTTTTATTTATTATATATAATACAATTATTTTCATCAAAGATATATGTGTAATAGTTATTAGCATAGATTCATCTTAATTATAGATTTATCAAGGATCAAGAGGGATTAAATTTCTATGGATATAATTTTTTTTTTGTATAAAACTTGAGGAAAGGTTTGGACTTAGAGATATTTGATTCCTCTAGATTCTTGATAGGTCTATAGTTAAGATGGATATGGTGTTTTGAGCAAAACACTAATAAAATGCTTTAAATATAAAAAAACTTTTGTGTTCACTCCAAGGGAACACTACTAAAATGTATTAATTATAAGGATTTTTTAATTTTCACTCCTTTTATATAATATATACATAGTCGACATTGAAATATTTTATTTATGATTCACACTCTCCACATTAAATGGTAATACATACGCCTCATATTTGTAAGTACTAAACATCTCTCTCTCTCTCCCCAATTGTTACCTGTATCTATATTAAACACTAGAGGAATTACAAATCTTCCCCATACCTTAATTAGGGAAAACATTTTATGGAATAAGAACTCTCTCTCTTTATATATTATATATATATATATATATATTATAATATATATATATCTTTTACAAAGATTTATGGTTCACGTTGAATTTTTTTTGTTATTAATGTATATTTGTTTTAAATATTACATGTCAACTGAACATAGAATGAATTCAACATCATATAATATTAATAGTATTGCTTTTACATATGGATCTGTCAACTCCATATTAAGTAGTAAAAGAATTACATATCTCAGTCATTCCAAAAACATATTTTTTTTACTTTCCATTACAATATATCTCTATATAAAGTTGATGTAAAATTAAGGTGGAAATTGAAGTATTTTATTGATGGCCAACATTGATTTTTTTGTTGTTACTATTTTTCAATTTGTTAATGTAAGTGTTATTTTATTATTTTTAAACATAACATTATGTGATAACATCTCCCTTATATTGAGTTTTAGAATGTCTTTTAACACAATTCAAATATAAACTAAATATTTTAATAAGTATATTAAAATGCATTTATAAAATCATAAAATAAATTAACAGCCCAAAAAATATTATTAAATTTAATAAATATGTTTTATAGAAATAATTAGGATTTTTTTTGTCAACTTTTACTTTTGATTTTATTTGTATTCCAAATGATATAACAAAAAATTATAATAATATATTGGTTATTATTATTATATTTAAGATTTATTAAATATTAAAAAGAATTAATTTTTTTTGAGATATGAAATATTTTTTAGAGAAAAGAATTTAAGAAAAATTTAGATTTAGAAAATTTAATTCCTCTATAAATTTGATAGATTTAATAATTTAAGATTATAATAATCTAATTTGAAATTTAATAAAAAAAAAAATAAATTAAAACTTTAAAAATGTATTTATAAAAAATATTATAAAAAGAAACAATAACATCAAAAAATGTTCCCAAAGATTTTAAATTAACGAAGAGTACAAGGGGAAAATATTTTATTAACCATTACCACAAACTATTCTCAATCAAAATATTATAATATCTATATTATTTTATCAATTGCTCCTCTTTACTTGGTCCCTAACCGCTCCATTTTACTTGTCACTTGCAAAAATTTCAATACTTTTGACATTGCCATTGGAGACAGCTTCCCGTTTACTTGGGGAGCTTTCACACTCAAGACATTGTTCTCCCATTTAGGGAAAATGCTATCGAAATTTTTCAAGAGTTGGAATTACCTCATGAGTCATTTGACGGAATGTTCCTCTCAATACCATTGGTTGATATTTTGGATTTTTTTTTTTTTTTGGTTTATTTTATATGGTTTTTTTCTTCGATTATTGCATTTAGAGATGCATTTTATAGCTTAATATGAAATATGAGGGAGATATGTAATTCTTTTTAGGTTATTGTATTTAGAGATGCATTTTATAGCTTAATATGAAATATGAGGGAGATATGTAATTCTTTTTATGCTCACTTTGAATTGACACATATCTCTTTCAAAATAAAAATAAAAATGAGCTCTAAATAAAAAAACACTATAAAAAAATTCTTCCTCCCATTCTTCCAGCAAATTATGGATTCCTGGAGGACATTAGTCCCAGATCCTCGGAGTACCAGAGGAAGGATAAACCAATTCAAACAAACCTTTTATCTTTATTGGCTTCTGAAAAGCCTATTGGAGAAGGTCATGCAACAAATATCGATTGGGATGGCGCTGTCCCTCCAAGACAGGGCCAACTACAAACATGATTTGTAGCGAATCCAATTCCAACTCCATAAGCAAGACATCTAACTGGATAGAATTCAAAGGCACATCCCATGCATCATTGAATTAATTGAGATGCCTGGGGAAACTATCAAGGATCTGGCACCAGTGGAATCGACATCGGAAGAGCAGCAGGGATAGTTAGTTAATCTAGTTTCTTTTTGTTTTTATGTGGTTAGCATTTACTTTACATTATGCATGCTTGTGATAGATAGACATATAGCGCATTGTCATGAAACTGAGACATACTTAGCTTGGTTAGAAAGACTGAAACTTTATTGTTTTTGGATGGCCTATAATGAGGATAGGTGGCCAACAAACTTGGTTTCCCAATGGGCAAGTTGAGTCCACCTAACATATATATGTGGTGTGAATTTGCCGTTTATAAATAGAAAATGAAGGGTCCTGCCAAGCTTAACAAAAAAAAAAACACTATAAAAAATAATATAAATAGAAATGAATATACATATTTCATTAGTTTTAAATAATTAATACCATTTAAAACATCATTAATAATAATTAAATCATTTAAAACATCATTAGTTTTGGTCTTACTATGCTTGTTTTCACTATTTTTTCTCCATTCATTATTAATATTACAATGGTATGTGATAAAAATATTTCACTTTTACTCTAGAAACTATAAATAAAATATTTCCATGACTATGTTAAGTAACATAATTTTATATCAAATTTAGATAGATAGAGTAATTGAAAGTAAAAAATCCTATATTTTCGTTATAAACATTTCAATATAAGAGTTCAATAAATTGTATAGAGAGAGCATATTTGGGATTGGAGTATGCCCACCCAAAGGCATCTCAAGGAAAGCCTACATTCGCAAATAACGACTAGTGATTGTCCCCACTATTGATTTGATAACTAAGTTGTGATAGCTTTTCCCATTATATATATGTTAAGCATAGTAAAATATTTCAGTGTTTAAGAGGAAGAAGGCATTAAAATAAAATAATTAAGCTACTTCCTAATAAGAGAGAGATGTAAGAGAAAAGCAATATGTGTAATTTATTCAATTCTTAATAGAAAATTAATGCGACATTCAAAATATATTATTAATAATACAAATATTCAGTGTAAGTCATAAATAAAATATTTCAACATGTAAAGTTATGTAATATTGTATTAAACAATATATAAATAAGAAACACACTTTAATATGGACCGTGTAATTCATAAATAAGGTATTTCAATGCTTGTACCAAGTAAAATATTTCATTGTCTATTACGCATATATGTTTATATTATATAAAATGATTGAAAAAATATAGTTAAAACAAGTAAAGTAGTCTCACTATTTTACAATTCGCTCCTTTTTGATATATTTTTGGTTGGTCTAAAATCTATCAAAGATTTATTGAAATTGCAAATATAGGTTGTGTAGTCTACACAATTCAAGTGTGCAAGGGGAATTTCAAGTCATTGTATCTATTTATACATTCAAAAATGCAATTTAAATCATGAAAACATATACATATAAAGCCCCTAGAGGAATTAAATTTATTTAGGTGCAAAGACTTTTTCAAGTTTTGGACTCTAAAAGTTTACATATCAATAAATTTGATCTTCTTGGACCTTGGTAGATCCATGATTGAAATGCATTTATAATGATTTAATTTGACTATAAATCCAAATGCAGAGAACTTAAACAAAAAAAAACATGGCTTATCGAACAAACCCATGGTAAAAATGTGAAATTCTAGGGGTTTCTTCTGGTTGAAATTCATGTTGGTAATGACATACATGTTGGGATTGACATATGTGCTCCGTGAGAAGGAAAAGGTGGTTAGGGAGTTCAAATCATTTTTGACATCAAACATATTCTAGATTGAAGAAATCAGCAGTCATAGATTAAAGGCGTTGTCTACCGACACCACAAATTCATTCAGATGACAGATTTCTTGCCGGAATCTAGTATTTTTTTTTCAAAAAATCAGAATTCTGGAGTGTTTGAATCGTTTTTTGAGGGTGGAAATAGATTTAGCACCATCAAAAACCCTTGGGGCACCTAAAATCCTAAAGTTTCACAATTGTAACCCAAATTTTCAAAAAATTCTGCCATATTTTATCATAATCTTACTAAAATTTCCATTATTTTCTAAACTAATTTATAAAAATTCTAAACTTTACTTAAATTAAACATGTTTTGCTAGTATAATTGATTAATAGAAAACTTATTTCTATTATATATTTTGTCTTCTAATCACATCCAAACATATATATATAATTATAATGGAAAAATATATGTCATGCTTAGTTATAAAACACCTCTCAATTAATAAAAATAAAAAATAAAAATCATTCGTTCATTATCTTCAAACATCTTAAAAATTCCAAGATGCACAATGATTTTAAATTTAGACTATTGATTGGCAACACTATTTACTTAATTCTTGTACCCATTCAAAATATCGGTAAAAGACAAAATCATACCCATCCAAGCACCATTGTCCCACATTCATAGTAGGAGATAATATTGTGGCTGTCATTTTATAGGGTACTGTCATTGGGTGTTGAAGTAACGCTTGCGCGGGCGGAGTCTGTGTCGTCGAATAACTCAGCCCCCGCTCATACGAAGCAAGATGTTTTAATATTTAATTCAATATATTACTATTTTCCTGGTAAGTCATGTTTGAAAAATAAAAAGTGATTCAATATTTTAGTAGTTCATTATATTAAAGTTTCAAAAAATAAAAGGGCAAAGTGAAATTTAAAAAAATAATTATTTTCTTACCCGAAAAATAAAAAGTGATTGAATATTTTAGTAATTCATTATCTTAAAGTTCCGAAAAATAAAAGGGCAAAGTGAAATTTTTAAAATAATTATTTTTTATTAAATTATATATGAAATGAAATTAGTCGGAAGATTTTAGTTCTAAAATAATTATTTTTTAATATTAATTATATGTGAAATGAAATTAGTCAAAAGATTTTAGTTTGATAATGTTAATAATTTGTTTTTCTATTAATGCGTTTAAGTTTTTGGAGATATATTATTTTTTTAATTAGTGGGTTCAAGTTTTTAGAGACATGTTGTAATTGATCATGTGGGGTCATGTGGGTTCAAGTTTCAAGGGATATGTTGCCAATATGTTTTTTGTGGCATATACCAAATAATTACATCTTGTGTAATAATGGTAGTCAATCTTTCAAATTTAAATTTATTGATTCTTTAGAAACTCTCATCTTATATATGTACGAGGGTAGATCCATCTTAATATGGATCTAACATGACTTGAGAGGGATCCAATTTCTTAGTGTGCAAATTGCTTTATTAATCCACATTATTTAAATATTTTGTATAGTTATTTAATTTTT
>APFE030708358.1:0-13697 GCA_000404065.3 Pinus taeda
GTGTGAGAAAGATTTAGCATCTAAAAGAAAATTAAGTTATTATAAGAAGGTCATCAACCCCACCCTTGAAGATCAAAATTATCTCTCTATTTTAACTAGCTCAAAAAAGAAAATTAATATAGCAAAGATTAGAACAAATTCTCATGAGCTCCACAGTGAAACTGGTCGTTGGGAAGTTCCTAAAACGCCATGGATGGAAAGGACTTGCCATATTTGTGAGAATAGGAGCATCGAGGATGAAAAGCACTTCCTCTTAGAGTGCCCTGCATACAACCACATTAGATCTCAATTTCACAACTTATGTTACAATACTGACCTTCCTAGCCTTTTACAATGCCAAAACTATAGTGAACTCGGGAGGCTTCTCTCCAAGCTTTTTGAGCATAGGAATAAAATCTTAAATCAAAATAAATAATTTGTCTTTTTAGGTCCGATAGATCATTTTGGTCTCAGCGGACGTTAACCATCATCATCATCATCAATATTTCATGTATGAACACATTTCTTGATTAGTGAGAAGCACTCTTTGGTTTCCAAACTAATTTTCTTTAGGGACATGAGTCTCCTTGGGTTAGGGTCCAACACGGGTCCTCATGACCCCTCTTTTTACTTTTTCTTTTCATGCATTAGTTGAACTATACATTTATGCAAATTCATTCCTTAATATTGTTTTTTACATGATTTATAAATCAATTTGTTTATAAGTTTTTTATGCATCTTGTCTTATTGAATTTATCCATAGTTGTTTTTATGCAATTTAGTATCCTTTCTCATGCACTAGCCTATTTAGATTGCTATTATTTCATTGTTGTTAACATATTTTTGCATTTTATGTTAAATACATTTATGTTTTGCAGACTTACATGAACCTCTAAATTTACTCTTTTGAGGAATAAACCAATTCATCAAAGGACTAAGGAATTGAGAAGGCCTTCTTTACCTCTCCTTACCCCCCCTTTACCTTATTCATCTCTAAAAACACAATTAGAATGCATAAAAAAACACTTGGTTGTTTCTCATGGCAAAACACGAGCATCCTATAACAATTCATAGATTGGATTGAAACACCTCTAGATTTGCACGTAAATCATGTTCATCCTTCCTTAGAATATTAAAACATGTTTTAGGACCTAAATATGGAATTTATAAGTTCAAAGACCCCCTATAATCCTTAACCTAGCCGTTGTGTCAAAATTGCTTTCTTTTTCTGCAATTGGGGTTTATTGTTGGAACATTCTCTTCCAAGTTGGTTTACCATTTATAATAGAGTAGACTTGATGTTGTTTCAAATTCTTGAAATGATTTCCTTTCCTTTTCTACAATTAGACTAGGGTTGTTTGATGTTCTTTCCTTTTCTACAAATAGAGTAGGTTTACTTTTTATCATGATCTCCTCACTCATCTGCAACAAGCCTCTACAATAGCTAGTCCTCCTCGCTACAATCTTACCTCACTAGGCTCTCCTCACTCAGTCTTTTGGTAAGCACGGGTCCTCTATCTAGAACCTCTTCTTGAGCAACACCTTTGCTCCTTCTAGGCTTCTACAATCTCTCACTCTCTCTTGAGAACACTGCAGTTTTCCTCTCTTTGTCCAACCTCTCGTTGGATTCTTCAGGTTCACTACCACTTCTTCTTTAGAGTGTTTTCTTTACTCTGCCTTCAAGAACTCATCTGGTTCTCTGCTATCCTTTGCTGCGATGTTTCTTCTGCAACCACAATCTTCCATTTCGATTTGAAACAACACACTATCTTACCTCCAAGATCTATGTATGATCTTGTTCTCCCATTCTTCTGCACTTTGAATGGATTGTCCTCTATTTGGTCTCCAAGTTTTCTTTCCTTCAGAACTTGTACTAAGCAATCTTGCTCTCACTTTTCTTCAAGGAATCCTCTGTTCCTGTCTACTCCAAACCTCTACTAGAACTGCTACAATCTCCCAAGAACTCCAAAAGTTCCCCTACAATCTTCTATTGTAGCCTCTATCATTCATCAATTAACTTATGCACAGTACCTTCTTCTGTGTGCACACTCCTTTTCATAGGAAACCTTTCCCTGCTCTAATTACAATTATGCTTTGATACCAAATGATGCAGGGTTACCCCTGCTTACCCCATAGTATGCATATAAAATGCATCCACACATTTGTCCCAGATATTTAACTCTCAAAGGAGTCAAATATTCAACCATAAATGGTTGAAGACCTCTTTTAGTCTTATGCTGAATGATTTATAGACTTAACAAAGTCTAAACATTAACCCACCTTTTCCTTTCTATCAGAAATTAATCACGCCTCTTAAACCCTCATTAACATTTATTTTCGACCTTTCATTCAAATCCTTCTTATTAGGACTCGTGCACTTCTATCGGGACTCCAACACCTCACATATACCTTCGTTAACCATTTATTAACCCTTAAGCCCTCATATATATTTATACCCCATTAATAAGTGGATTTACACCTAAAATCCCCCTATCGGTGCTTAATCCTTTATAACCCATTTACAAAAGAAATATATGCATAAACATACCTTTTTGCCTTTATACGGCCTCTGCACACTTCCCGAGGTCACCTTTATCGCAATTGAGGTATCGCTCCTCCGCAGGTCACATTAATACACACCTCCTCTGCATCCGATATGTGACTTGAACTGTCGGAATTCAAACTTTATAAACCTATGCTCATAACTTCATCGGGTTTATACCCATCGGCCCTTCGCATTATCATGTGTCACTTCCATACCCCGATCTCCGATCAAACGACTTGCATAACAATCTTTCACTCTTGATCTTACACATAGTAGATCTGACGGTTCACCTTGACTTCGGATAGGCCACGAGCATAGGGATTAACTGCACGATAAAGCGGTTTTTCCCTTCCTCCCTTATCCTACATGTCCTCCACTGAATGGGATTGAATGCTCGACCCTCAATACCACTTACTGTTTCTTCACTGCTTGAAATACCACTTAAGGCTTGTGAAACCTCCCTTTCACTGTGTTGTCTCCTGCGCTCTTTCAGCGAGTGATGACCATTGATCTAATCCATCGGTCGATTCCGATAGTTCCTTTAGGTTCCCCTATTGTTTAATCTGGACCGTTGATCACTGGGATCCAATGGTTACTCTACGCCATCCCCTCACTTCTCCGCTCATCCTTTTTACTTAGATTTTACGCTGTTTTCATTGATTCCTCTACGATTTTGGGATTTTATTCAAGGTTTCAGGTTTTCACTCTTCTGCTTCCTCAGAGCTTAACTCCATGAATTCTCCCTTCACTTCCTCTCTAGAGCTTCCTCTGATTGTTCAGCTGAATTCCAAGATCCCTAATGACTCCTATGAATCATTCTCTCCTCTTTGCACATTCTATAGAACTCTGTCTGTAATCCTATTACAGAACCTGTGAATTATTAACTTACATGTAATACAATCTCTCGATATTCATTCCACACATCCATACAGTTCTGGAATAAAGCTATGTATATATAAATATAAACAAGTGATTACATATCACAGACTCTGTCTCTCATGAGCCTGTTCTTCAGTATTAGTGGCCTCTTTCTTCTACTCTGCCCATAGGCTTAGATTTATACCAGAAAGGCTCTTTGAACCAATTTTGGTTTGATTCATAAATCTACTGAACTGACTCTTAGATGTCCTGTATCCTCTATGTCCACTTCTAATCTCCATTTAATTCCTAAGAGCTCTCTCTCATTCCTCAAATCATGAAACTACTTTAAGAGTCCTAATTGACTTTTAACTCTTTTGTCTTTATTATCCACTCATATTCTCATTTATTTGAGAGCATTTACAACATCCTCACATTATCTAATTTAATTCCTATTCTTTGCACTCAAAAGCGTAATATTACGTTAATTCATCACTGAGGAATCCAACTTCCTTAAAATACATGACCCCCTATGTCTACTTAATTACAATTATTTTCTCTTGGGTTGAATGCTCTTGCATCATATTATATGACTTATTATGTTAGATGATTAATTAATTGTTAAGCTTGATTAGTGAATAAGATATGACTAACCTTAAGCTTGATTAATGGTTAAGATTATGATTATCCTTAAGCTTGATTAATAATTAATTAACCCTTAATCCTAATTTATAATTAATGAATTATATTTAAACATGATTTATTTAATACTTAAATTAAAAAAATTCTTATGAATCTATGAGTTTGACTAAAATTTAAAGGATAGTATCATTTTATTGGATTAATGAGGGGTGGTTGGGTGAATTGACCATCCAAAGTCTTAATAAAGGGACATAAGGGTAGGTGGAGTGATTAGGGGGGTGTGTGGGTTGAGGAAGGTGTTAGGGGGTAGATGTAAATGATGGGAAAGGGATAAGGGGTTGGGGCATGGATAAGGAAAGGGGGCATTGCTTTTTTTTGTATTTCATGGAGAAGTAAGGGATGTGAGAGTTGAGAGACATGGGAGGAAACTTGGAGAACGAGAACATGGACAATGGAGTGTATTTTGGACTTGGGAAGGTGTTGGATTGATAACTCAGACACACTATGACTATGTTTTGGACTTGGGCTTGGAGGGATAGGGAGCCTATGGAGGTTTACTAGAGTAGGAAGTCAGATAAGTTTTTCTTAGTTTCTAGGGCGAGATATTTAGTTAGGTGGTCCCAAGAGGAGCACCACAATTGAGCCACTGTAAACTAGTATTTTCTTGTTAGTTTTTATTATAAAACTTCTTGTTAACCGTTATCATTAAATGATTTGTATTGCATATGTTTTGAAATATGAAAATGAAAAGAGATAGATTATGGATTGAATAGAATCAAAATACGTAGTATCCATTATTATTATTATTATTATTATTGTTATTTTAAATTATTTCGAAGTATTTCTTTATGCAAATTTAAGAACCCCAAGAAGGGAGTCTCACATACAACATCTACAAAGGCTACCATAAGGGTCAACTTGTAGGAGCTTCACAAATAAGTGTAGGATAAAATACCTCATCAATGATAAGAATAAAATTTTGTTTAGACACAATATAGATGCTCCTTATTCCATAAAATAGCTAGTTACATAGATTCTTTCCTTTCCTACTAGTGGTTGGATGGGACCTAACATAAAAGGAAAGAATTGGACAGTTTACCACCATTTATAGTTTTTTATATTTCATATATTTGTCAAAATTGTGCAATGAATCTCAAAATTGGGTGTGAAGACAAAGGGAATGGTTGAATCAAAGAAAAAGGTGAGGTACCACTAAGAATAAGAAATATTGTAAATGGTGAAATTGTGCCTCCTTGTTATGATGCTTCCACTATTAGTATTTGATTTGCGTATTCCTTCACTAGAACTTAGATACAACCCTTATTTTCATTTTATGGTGGGCTAGATTGAACCTTGAGGTGTCGTAACCATGTGTGAGAGATAACCTTCCTTTTAACAATCCCAAGCTAGTCATCCAAGTAAATTTGCCAAACTTATAAGCACTAGTTCACTTGCACTCTTGATTTTTTAGTTTTCATGGGGCACAAGTGCTTCTAGAAATATAGTTGTGACCAATGCATAAGTCTTATGACAAGGAAGCTTCTTCATAAATTATTAAGGTAGTTACTATATTGTCTCCCTTGAAAATTTGAACTTGTAATTCTCTTCATGCAATATAAATGACATGCTATACGGATGAAACCCATCTCAATCAAACCATATATGGCTGTAGTGCACAAAATAACCAACAATACAAAATTTTCATGTTTCCCTAGGAATTCACACTTGATTTACAAATATGGCTATGCATCCATTTGAACAAAACTTAAAACCAAAATTCATATCAAATAAATATATGAACTTAAAGCAACCAAAAAATATGTAAATGCATGCATCCTTTGACAACAAAGTGAGAAATTTAGTCAATAGTGCAAGCCTTTGCCTAAAACAATGGAATGATATCATCTAAGTTGAATAAAAAACTATTGAACATGTAGAATATACCATGGAGAAAAATTGATTCAACTTAACTAAGTACACATACAACAAGCTCCAACTTATATCGACAAGACTCTGTGCATGCACCAAGATATCAAGTCAAAAATAAGAGATAACCAAGGACATGGAGCATACCATTGTGGTGCCAATACAAACCAAAATCACAGTTAAAATCATAGCACAAAGGCTAAGGTTTCGTGGTGCCAATACAAACCAAAATCACAACTAAAATCATAGCACAAAGGCTAGGGTTCAACCTTTAAAGCCAAAAGACTTGACTAATTTCTATTGAGGAGCTAAGTGTTATCTTTCTGACACTTATCTCATTAGAATTATCATCAATCATATTTTATTATCATGAATCCTATCTTGTAGATACATTATCCTAAAGCTAGTAGGTCCGACCTTTTAGCACCCTTATCACAAAAATAGTGTAAGTGACTGTACCTTCAAGATAAATTATTCATTGTGAGTAACAACTTATGATGTAGTCATTTTGTTATGATCCTTAACCGAAGAAATTGAATCACAAAGATGTAATTAGAAATTCTCCACATTTTATTAATATTATAAGCATTAAGGTAGGGAAACACCTTACAATGATCCTTTTATGGAAGGAAACCACTCATATTCACTTGCTTAAAAAAAAATCCCTAAATAGTTGAAATCAACTATACATTCACTTCCTCCAATTGTGATAATGGGTCAGTCCCTTGCTAGCCAATATGTTATTCATTCATTATGTTTACTGGTAGTCCAATTTTGGAATGTATGGGTTGGGCCTATAGTTGGTTAAAAATGTTCTCTTTTGTTTTTAAAGACAATTTGGTAAAAATGAGGATTTGCAACCTAAAAATGCTAAATTGGTGGTTCTCAGCTTGTTTCACATCTGGGTGACCCTTAACACCAGGTCATGTTTGTACTCCTTTTTTTCCAGTGAAATGAAAATGAGCTTTCATAAAAAAAAAGCCTAGACATTAATTTCCCAAAATTGACTTGGATGATTATTTTTTTTAATTAGGTGATTTTATGAGAGGAACTCGAATATATAATTGGAACTTTTATTTTTATTTTTTCTCATATAGTTATAGGAATTGATTTGAGTTATGTGATCCTTGTTTTCCCATTGAAAACTTGCAAAATAGGATTTCTTTTTCCTTGGCCCAAGAAAGAGGTGTAACACCACTTGTTATGATGCCTAGTCCAAGAAATTGAATAAAAAACAAGAAAATAGAGATCCTACACACTTTATTAATATCAAAAGCCTTAAGGTAGGGTAATGTAGAAATTGCAAGAAATTTGATATTGCTAATGAAATTGAACTGAAATCAAGACACAAATTTCTTCTACTATTCTGTAGAAAGGAAAAAAATGATAGAAACACATGAAATAACATGCAACCATCAAAACACAAGGAACACAATGATTTTACAAGGGAATCCAGTTGGGAAAAACCTTGCACTGCAATTCTGATCTCTTGCTCACTAACCTGCTCTAACCAACACTTAGCCAAAATAGGCCTCAATATCCTCCTATTTACTTGTGCAAATCCTAAATGAATTCATCACTTGCTCAATGCAAAAGCACAGTTCACTCAACTAGTATAAAATTGTAATTACAATGTGCCTTTTCCTCCACTCCAACTAGGAAATTAAAATTCCATGCATGAATGGGTTTATTTTTAGAAAATTGATCAATTAACTAAGAGATAAATGAGTTAACAATTGTTATAACTACTAAACTGAACTCTTACTTACTCCACTAAATACTAGAGCTCAGTTAACTAAGTTTAACTAATAATAACTCTGTTAGATTGCTAAATTTTAGTAATCAACCCATGCACAACTATGCTTCTAGTCTGTAACTCAAATTTACTAATTTAACTAGGAGACAATGCCATGCCACTGCAACTAACTGCAATCCAAGCCATCCTGTTGATGTGGAAAATTGAATTTATCCATTTGACTAAGGAAAACTTCAAATGAATCCTTTTCTTTCTACATTTTAACACTCTCTCTTAGAAAGAAAAGGGTTCTGTAGCACACTTATCCTACTCTTGTGGAACTCGAATTTGCCTCTTGAAAATGCCTTTGTCAAAATATCTGCATCCTACTCCTTTGTGGTAATGTACTGCAACATCATGATTCTCTTATGCACACAATATTTCAAGTGGTGGTACATGATATCAATGTGCTTGGACCTTTCATGAAATATTGGATTTTCGGAGAGTTTGATACAACTCTAATTATCATAGTAAATCACACTAGGATCCATCTCCTAATTGAAAATACCAAAAATAATTTTCCTCATCCAAATGGCCTCACATGCTACTTGACTCGCATGCATATATTCAAACTCTACTAAGTTGAATGTTATAGATATCTATTTCATTCTATGCCAGGAAATAGATGTTGAACCAACACTGAAGATAGCTCCTAAAGTGTTCTTCCTTTCTGATGGACTCCTTGCCCAATCTGCATAAGTAAAGTCTTGGAACCTCACACTATCAATCCTCCTGTACCATAATCCATGTGCCTCTGAGGTATCTAAGCACATATTTTGTTGATTTTGAGTGAAGCTTAGTAGGCTTCACCATAGATTGACTCAACTGATTAAATACATAACATATGCGAAGCCTTGTGTTCACTAGATACATCAAGGACCCCACTAGTTGTCCGTAGATGGTGGGATCTATTGTCTGTCCTGTAGAAGCATCCTCCTTCCTCCAGTTGGTAGCTAGAGGAGTTTCCATGAGCCTAAAGTACTACATATGGAATCTCAAAAGTATTTCATAAGTATACTTCCCCTGACCCATAAACAAATCTCCATCTCCTTAACACACCTCCAAACCAAGGAAGTAGTGCATCAAGCCCTTTTCCTTCATCTCAAACTCTCTTGCAAGGCGATCCTTGCAAGAATGGATAAACTTAACATCCCCTATCAATATCAACTCATCTACATACATGACTAGAATGAGTAATTTTCCATCTACCATAATGTAATAGAGATTGGCATCTGCTTCACTCTTGGTGAAGCCCAATTCACTGATATATGTGTCTATCTATTCGAGTGTACAAAGCATGGGATCTCTTGAGTCTACACACATGTGTCTCCCTATCAAATATCTTGAACCCATCTATGTGTCTCCCTATGTGTCTCACTGATATATGTGTCTATTCGAGTGTACAAAGCATGGGCTCTCTTGAGTCTACACACATGTGTCTCCCTATCAAATATCTTCCTCAACCACTCCATTGAGGAAGGCAATCTTCACATCCATTTGGTGGGTCTTCTACCCCATCTATGCAACTAATGCTAGAATGGTCCCGATAGAGGAATATCTTGCCATAGAGGCAAATGTATCATCATAATCAACTCCCTCTATCGGTGAGAAGCCTTTGATTACAAATTTGGCATTTTACTTCTTGATACCATCAACTACATGTTTCACTTTGTATATCCATCTAGAACCAACCACTGACTTGTTCTCTAGTCTTGGCACCACCTCCCATGCATTTTTGTTCAATATGGAGTCATACTCCTTGATCCAGGTGGATATTGGTGGCCACCCTCCTATTTCACTTGGACCCCCAACACTGTCTCTTCCAGTTTTTCAATTTCCTTAATTGTAGCACAATTTACTAATTTTGGTAGTTTTTTGGGTCCTGAACTTCTAGAGTTGTTTTGAGGCCCTAAATGGCATTTTTAGGGAAAACAAAGTGTATAAAAAAATCCCAATTGCATTTGTTGGTTTATTTTTCAGCCTCCTCTTTGAGATCTTCAAAACTAGTTATTATGATAGCCAAACGAAGATTGTATGCCAAAGTTATGACCCTGGGAAATTGATGTACCAATTTACCCAAACAGGGCCCACAGTTTTGGTGCTTCATCTCCTAGGGTTCGGTTTTTGGATGTTTAGTCTATTGTTTCTGAATAATAAATAGGCCTTGGAGCCTCTTTGTAACATAGTTTAGAGGCATGTAGCCACCACATTTCTTCGTAGAGATAAGTTGCCATAGCACGAGCAAGTTTATTTCCATCCTGTTTGTAAGCATATTGTTAGGGTCCCATATTTCATCAGGTGAAGTGTATCTTCACCTGTATCTTCACCTGATGATTTCTAGATTTGAGAGATGTAAATAATGAATCATTTCTGAAATTATTTCCATGAAAAATTTGATCATAATATTTGGATCCTAAATATCTTGGCTAGTCATCATCAAAGTGGTCAAATAAAAGTACAAGTACTGAAATTGACACTTAATTACCTCTACTTACCCCTCATAAAAGTTTTCCCTCCCCTCCTACTTCACTCATCCCATCCACATATTCCATCTCTCCTCATTAAATGCCCATCAATCACTCCCCTTACATAACTTTCCCCATCTTTTTCATACTCAAAATAATTCCTCATTCTTCATTTCCCAAAGCAAAGGCCGAGCAACACATCACAAAAAAGAAAGGAGGGAAATTTCCACGAATTCAAACCTTCATCATTGCTGATTGTGCAAAGATTTTCTCCATTTTTTTAAACACCTCACCATCCACAGGTTATCCCCTTCAAAACCCATGTCTTGGTTTTTGTTAGATCACCCTTCAAGTATGAAAACCATAAAAAATCCCTACGGTGACTGTGCAAAGGCATATTATTTCTAAATTTTAATTTTCATGCCCATTTCCTATTTAATTCCACCTGAGCTTGATCAAATCGACTTAAATACCTCCTAAGTACCTACTATGACCATTTTTTCCCATAGATTTCTTATTTAAATGTAAGAAAAGTCACTTCCACTTACCTTTACCTAAATCCTATTTGCGCAGTAAGTTTTGTCCAAATATTTTCATCTATTAACCGAGAAATCATTCTCACATTCCCTGCAACGTCATCCCATCACCTTGTTTTAAGACAACTCACACAAAATCTTTTCCCGATTTCACATGGTTGTGTTCATCTTTGTTCATTTTGTTAAGTTTACAACTCCTAGTAGATTGATCAATATTGCTCACATCTATCATCCTTAAGAATAAAACAATGTTTAAATTCACCAACTAAGATGTCTAGATTAGAAAGAAAGAGAATGATCACAAAAAAACCCATCAGAGTGGAACCTAGAAGCATAGGAATGTTGACAAATGACCCAACAATTTGGACATCATTTGAAAGGGTAGGATGTACATAGTTTTGCAAGAAATTCAGATTCATGGTTTTCACTCCCAAGTAGTAGAACAATTTGCTCATAAACTCAAAGGTAATCTGGTAAAGGTGAGAACCATAGAATTTGAAGTGTCAAAAGAAATTATTGCTTTGGTGATTGATATCCAATTGATAGGAGATTGTTGGTTTAAAAAAATGGAGCTTGAACCTACTTTGTATAAGACCTTCCTCAAACCTTAGCATAGAGTAATTATGGAAAGTTTTTCCCAAGGTACTATCACTTGAACATATATGATAGGATTTTAAAGCAATCCAAAGATACTTTACATGTGAGGGAAGATTCAGTAGAATTTATCAATACCATATTAGGCTACTCATGCATTTCAATGGGAAAAAGAGCCTTAACATGCCTTTCTATTTGTTTAAAATTTTGGGTAAGATGGCAAAAAGAGTACAAACAAGAGGAGAAACCTTGTCACTTTGGCTGAAGTAGCCACCAGTTAATTTTGCAACCACATCTGCAATTTTGCATGCAGTATGATAAGGTGTGGTAGTTTTATTTTTGAAATGATGTTACATGAATTTTAGGGAAGGAAAACCACCAGCTGCAACAATCATTTGACAACTAAAGGGAGATTAGGGACATTTTGACCATGATTGCCCTTTAACTATGCAAAGTCTAAAAGGGTGTTTTGACAAAGGGTATCAGTTTAAGAAGGAGTATCAGGGATACATAAGCATGTTTCATACTCCTATGCATCCATTCATCTACAACATTGACCAATATACTCCTTAAAAAACAAAATTTGGCCTCTAAATGCACTTTGAATGTGCAAAAATATTAGAGTTTTCCTGTTTGGGTCGTCATTTGAAAAATTGTTTTGTGGACAACCAGAGCTAAATATTAGGACAATGGAGGAGGTTTGTGTTACTAAGATGCCAAATTAAAATAACCTACTCCATATTTTACACATCTATTATATTATGAGAGATCCATTCACATGTTTACAAGCTATGTTTCTAACCACGCAATGTCTTGTTTTAGTCATCGCTTTTCAGAGAAGATTATGAACAACGGGAGTATAATTTCTGGAAAATGAGAGAGGGTTATCTCAAAAGAATATTCATTTTTAGTAATATATTTCCTTTTTTACACAGGTCATACAATTTGAAAGTTATGATGGTAACGTAGAGACCCATATTTATAGTTTTTACGGAAAAAATTGACATGACAGGCAACCTAATCCATTGTCAATATTTCAAATTTTTGTATGATATGATCAAATATGAAGTAGTTGAGAGATGGAGACATGTAATAGGATCAAGTACAAGGATGTATTAGCATTAATTATCATCTATCTAGTTGTTTCAAATCAATTTTGGTCTAGTAAATGCAACCCCTGTTTTTCTGCATTTAGTTTTTAAGTGCATTGAATCTGTTCTTTTGACTTTTTAAAGAGGAATTTGGTCACTTAGTGAGGAATTCGAATTCCTATTATGTGTAAATATGAGAAACATATGAGGTTAGTTATTAGATAGTTCTATTTCTCAATATATTATGTAAACATTCACCTATTAATACTTTAAACTTTGAAGTATTATGGGTTGGAATCTGTGGAGAAGAAAGACTCATTGATGTAAAGAAGCTCACAAAACCTCATTTGGTCAAACTTCAGTAATACAAATGCAATAATTACATGATTCTCATGTCACTTATGTTGGTGAAATGCATCTATCTTTGTATCTATGTTTTCATTGTTTTTCATATGTTATTCATCGATTTCTGGATTATTTTAAGTAAACGAACATAACTTGTTACAAAATACACTTTGCTTCCAGCTTAATAATAATCTTAATGTTTTCTACTTGATGATTAATTCCAGAATTCTTAGTTTCTCTGTTATGATATGATACCCTTACCTTTTCCTCCAAATCATCTCAACTTTAAGAATCCAACAAGATGCCTATCCTGCCCTATAAGGTTGCCTATAGAACCTGACTTTATTGAACTCAGCCCGAATCCATTGTCCAGTGGCTTATCTGCCTTGTTTCAACCCAAATCAATTCTAGAATCTAAAACCTGAACCTAATAGCTAGCCTAATATTATTCAAAAGAACATAACTAAATCAAATAGAGAGATCCCTCTCTGTAGTTGGAAGGGCTAGATTCCCAACTCCCAAAGTGGTTTTGTGGTTACCTCTGCAATTATTTCCCAACCTTACTGGATTACAAAGTGATAACACATATGCCAATATTATGATATTAATGAAATGAAGTGTTATTTCTGCTACATTTCTGTATTTATGGTTATATCTGTAATTTGTTAGAGTATTGTTTAAGTTCAGATCAATGGTATTAGATCGGTTTGCTCTTTTTTTCTTTTTTCTACATACCCCCAACGAGGTCATGGTGTATGGAGTTAGGGATCGATATGGTTGAACCTTTGCAAGACTAGCCTCAGAAACCTCGAAGGCCTCCCATGGTAGAAGAAAAGAATGATGAGGGGTGTTACGCAGTAATTTGTCACCGTTGGTCACCGTCCTTGTTACACCCCCGCTGTCACACATTGGAGGACACAT
>APFE030708372.1:1055-32755 GCA_000404065.3 Pinus taeda
CAAAACCGAGACTACCAGCTTGATTTTTCATTATGTTCCTTTCAATGTTACAATACATATTTATACATGCCGAAGCATCCAATACCATGGACCAAAAACCATCGTGTCTAAAACTACGGACCAAAAACCATAGGTAGGTTTGCCCACCCTAATATAGGGTCCAAAAAAATGTTTCCCGAGGCGGTGCCCCGAACCCCATAGAGGGGGGCTACCTGCCCCCCGCTGCAAAATCAGCGCAACGAAGGGGGGCCTTCGCACCCCCTCTAACCCCTCGGTTCACTACATAGGTTAGTCATGGAAAGAATATAACACAACCCAACAAAGACCATGGTTGGTGACATATGTTTCTAGATGCGCAGTTGTTTTCATAGCCGCAACTATGTGCCTGATGCTTCCAAGCAAGAAGTAAGGAATATTGATCAACTCATGATGCTGGAGGTGGTTCAACAATGGAAAGTGATAATTAAAAAAAACATTTTCCCTTCCCTCACAAGTAATGTACTTGATGAGGTAGAGTGAAACATCGGTCCATCGTTGGAGGAGTGACAGTATATCAATTCCCCTTCCTTTCTTTACCAGTGACTCTTCTTCTTGGAGGAAGTCCCCTTTTAGGGAGGGTTCATTGACCTTCATGTTGAACCACCTCCTTCCTTCCACTGGTAATCTTGTTACTCTAGCAATCACCTCTTATGTGACCTCCAACTTCAACCCTCTGACTTTTGTCTGGTTTCTCTCCAAATTCTTTGCAAATTCCATGGAAACATTGTCATGTGATCCCTCCAACCTCTAGAAGAATTCGAAGTAACCTGCATCATTGAAAATCTGGCATGCTTTAGGGAAATCCTCCAACGCCCCTATGGACCCTAGCTCATGCTGTATTCCTACTCCACCCATTTCTTATGCAAATTCAATGTTGTTTCACCTCCTTCTCACTTCCTCTAGACACTCTGGGGTCGTTGACACATAACTTAAATGTTTTAGCCTACACTGCTATCTTCCAATTCTCTGAGCACTCTGAATGGGGATTTAGCACTTCTAGCAGGGGTAAATGGTAGGGTGGTAAGGTGGTGCAGGTGAGGAGTTGAAATTGGAATTTTTCACTCATGATTCATACTGCATGGTAAATTTTCCTTATTAATGGTGATTCATGGGAGGTCTTGTCGAAGGTACACTAATCATTTTTGATATGATTGACATTAAGTAACAATAACTACCAGGTCATCATGCCTTCACTATAGGATTGTTTGAATAATCACAAATAATGTGACGTTCATATCACATATATGATTCACTCACCCCCTGGCTTAAATGTGAAAGCCACCCTCAACTGTAAAAAATCATGTTAAGTTTCCATAATTACCAAATAAAGTGAATTCAATATTACCTTTTGATGATGTACCTGGGTGACATGGGGAGAATTGATGGGTGGTGCGACGCATGAACCAAACTTCAGCAGCGACACGCATGAATTTATTTCCGGTGACGAGGATCATGGTGATGCTTGTTATTTATTTCAAATAAAATATCTCATTTATTTTTTCAATAGTTGTCAATTGTTATATATATATATATAGATATTATAACATAGTGTGTGTGTATATATATATATATATTATATATATATATATATATATATATATATATATAATATATATATATACATATATATACATATATATATCTATATATATATATATATATATATATTATTTTGATTTCTACCAGAAAATAAAGAAGAAATGATCATGTAACAACACTAGACTTAAGGTATGTTTTGAAATAATAGATGTTGTTATAGAGTGTGTAATAGCCTCCACGAGGTGGTTTTCAACTACTACAAAAAAAATGTCTGCTTGCACCTCGGAAAGGTTTTCAACAGCCAGATTATTATTATTATTACAATTATTATTATTATAATTTTATTTTTTTGAAGGTGTAACAACCGCCAACGGTAGTTGATTCTCAGCTATTACACTTATTGGAAAAATTAAAAAAATTTCAGCACAGGGGGGCTTTCCCCTATTCCTATAATCTATAGATCCGAATTTGTGACAATGTTGACAAATGAATCCCTTGAAGCAGGTTTGTGATATAACCGAAGCCAGTGCCCATTTGAAAGAAATGGTGTCCTTGCACTATCAGTGGTAACCAAATTTACAGTCCCATTTTCAAACACTGCATCTACCTCATAGGGACCTAGCCATCTGGTGTAGAGCTTACCCTTGAAGTATTTAAATATTGATTCATATAAGAGAGCCCAAACTCCTTTCTAGAACTTCTTCTTCTTGATGAATTTGTCATGCCACTTAGCTCTCTACTGCTGGATAATCTATGTTTGCTAGGTAGAAGCTAATTGTTTTTCCTCCAATTCATTGAGCTAGTTCAATCTCTACGTTTTTGCTGTAGCCAAATCCAAATTGACCTGCAATTCTATTCTTAGCGTCTTGATTTAAAATTCAATGGGGAATAAAGGGTTTTTACCATACACAAGTTCATATGGTGAGAATCCAATGGTATTCCTCCATGTAGTCTTGTATGCCCACGACACTTTTGGAAGTTTATTAGCCCAATTTATTTGGTGACTAGCCACAGTCGTAGGAAGGATCCCCTCAATGACTTTGTTAGTGATTTCCACTTGGCCATTTTCTTGTGGATGATAAGGTGTTGTGATTCTATGATGGATTTGTTTTTTTCATCCAACTCCTGGATCTTATGAGATATGAATTGTGGCCCTCTGTCTATGACTATCTCCTTGGGTATTCCAAACCAGACAAAGATGTCTTCAAATAGAAAGTCTGAGACAAACTGCTTGGTGGCTCTATTTAGTGCCTTTTCCTCAACCCATTTTGTGACTTAGTTAGTGTAGACCAAAATATAATATTTATGTCTAGATGGGGGATTAATTGGTCCCAAAAAATCTAGGGCCCACTTTTCAAAAGGTTCTAAGATGATTTTGGGCTATAACGACATATCATTTGATTGCAGGGGATTTGGCCATTCTTGAAAACTATCACAACCCTTCACAAACTTCTTGGCAGCCTGAAATATTTTTCACCAATAATACCTTGTTGAAAGGACTTTGTATCCTGTTTGTTATTCTGCGAAGTGCCCTCCACAAGATTCTTTATGACAAGCTTTAAGGATGTCAAAGACCTCTTCTTCTCTAACACAATGTCTAATCTGAAAATTTGGTCCAGTGTGATAGAGGTTCCCATCTATCCAGGTTTATGTAGCACTTTGTTGTATGATCTTTCTTTATGATCTTTCTTTATCAGATAGCTCCAACACTGATCTTACAAAAGGTTACCAACTAATCCTAAGAAGTGTTTTTATGAATGAGGCCTCTATTTTCTTCATTTTCCATTATTTTACTTCATTTTTCTCCTCACATACAACCTATGACCTTTCACCTCGTTTTTCTCCCAATTTCCATTATTTTCATAAATAAATGTGCCAAAATTTCTTTTAATGCCTTATCCATTGCCTTTGCCAATTTCCTTATCCATAAACACCCAAATGAACACCCCTAGGATGTCTTTCCCAACATTCAGTTTGGAATAAGCATCCCATTCACATGTGGTTATTGTTTTTAACTTTATTACATGGAATTTTCACCAAGGTTGTTACACTAAAGGACATGTGTTGAGGTGTATATATAGTCACACTCAACCTCACTTAGAGGTAAGAAACTTGCCAAGCATTCAATGAAGAAGTAAAAAGAAGAGGCCATAAAGAAGAAGTGGTAAGAAGGATTCTTCTAGACATTACGGAGTGTTTCTTCTGGGAAGGTGAAGGAGAGATTCTTCTGGGAAATCAAAGGAGAGTTCCTTCCTGGAAAGTGAAGAAGAGTTTCTTTTGGGCATAGTAAGGAGAAGTTTCTTCTGGGGTTAGCGAAGGAGAGTTTCTTCTGGGGTCAGTGGAGGAAGGATTCTTCTGGGATACTTGTTCTGGGTGATCAAGCTAGGGATCAAGATCATAGAGATTGAGATTCTCTAGGAGAAGTAGAGAAGAATAAGTGGGAAGGATAGAGACTAAGTTTCTCTATAAGGATCCGAGGAGAGAAATTCTAGATCGAGAAAGAAGACAAGAAAGGGAAGAGACAAAGCATCAATGTTAATGACAAGGTTCTTGGGAGGATACTAGATTCAAGGGTCTTTGCCATGGTCTTGGTACTGATCAATTGAAGATCTAGAAGAAGAATTTTGATCAAGTTTGCCTCTCAAAAGGTGAGAGGTTTTGGTCTAACTATGCCTTGTGTAGTCTTGGCAGTCGACCTCCCGACCTCCTAGCTGAAATTGCGCAACCTTCATGATCATTCACCAAGATACATTGCAAGTTAGTTCTCACGTTCATTTTGGTTTTCGACTGACAAGTTGCTTGCTATGAGTGTTTCCATGTCTCCAGGTATCGCATGTGTTCATCTGCCTCTCAGCGGTACAGGTACAATGGCTTCCAGGAGAGCAGAGACGAAGAAACCATTCAGAACACCCTTGGGGATGCAGTGGATCAAGTGTCTATGAGCTTGCCTACTCCCGAAGAAATCAAGTTGTTCATGGACAAGGACATCAAGCAGTAGCATCACAGTGAGAAACATCGTGAATGGTAGCATACCGAATGTAGTGAATGCAGTGAATGCATTGAACGTAGCGAATGCAAGAGGAAGGTTGTTTACAACACATAGGCAGAGAAAAGTTGCAATATCAAGCAGATCCACTTATAATGAAAGAAAATTTGGAGACTTAGGCTATGCAGTGACGATGCGACATAAAGATCACATGGAGGCAGAAGATGGCACAAAGAAGGATTTGCATGTGCTAAAGCAACAACTCCGGATGAACATGAAGCTGCACAGGTAGACAAATGAGTTGCAGAATGAACAGGAACAACAGTGGGCGCAACATGCACTCACAGATGAAACAACGCTCATACAAGTTAAGGATCCATCCTAGCAGTTGACATAGAACAGACATGGTGAGCAGTGTTTTTGATCGCATGTAAGGGATTTAGCAGCATGCATGTCATTGAGCACACACATGCAATCAAACCCATTCAAGACACTCATCAAGGCGAAGACAAGAAGCAAGTCCAACTAGGGCTGAACATGTACTTTGGTAAGTTGATGTGCATGACCACCATCACACACTTGAGGATCAACAAGGACACTATGCATCAGTGTGTTGGCGATTCAACCTTACCCAAGAAGACCATGCGCATGTTAGTAGATGAGTTGGGTGAAGGGGCCGAACCAATGCACCAACTGTAACAGAGGCAAGAGTTCACTTCAGCAAGATGTCACCATGAGGTGCATGCACACCATCACAGATGACCAAGCTTGGCATCAGCTCACCACCTTCACCATCACAAACATATCAAAGATTTGGTCTCATCATAGCGGACTAAGTTCCAGTGATTTCTTGCAAGGCTTGCTCAATCCATTTTGTCTCACATGAGTACATGTGCATTATAATGTTGAGTCATGTCAAGTGTAAGTCATGTGTGAATGGTTGGATGTAATAGTCATAGAGTAGGTGAAGAGTCGTGAGGGTAGTTGATGAGTCACAAAGGGAAATGTCAAGTGTCACACCAACCTTTGCTATAAATAGTCCCTCATAACTTATTGTAGAGGCTTTTGGTCAGCCAATCTTCTACTAAGACTATTTTGAAGAAGGCTTGGATAGTATTATAACGCGCTTTCGCTTCTCCACTTCATGGAGCTAGTACATCTCTTTGGAGGAGCAGGCAGATGTCACTGTAACATTCCACTCTTGGGGCTAGAAGGTATACATGGATGTATTGTATGATTGTGACTTACACTTCTTTATATAATAAGAGCCAACACATTTTCGTGCATATGTTGTTATTGTAGTTAGATTGCTTCGGTTGCTTTAATGATATGTGTTGTTTAACTTGTGTACTTTTGTATGAACTGATTCACATGAAATTATATGAATATTGTTGTTAATTTGTTTCATATGTTGTTAATGTTGTCACGATCTGTGTCAAATGCTCTACCGGACATCAGAAAGACCATTCACTTGAACCTTGCTATAAAAATTGTCACACTCATCTCAGACTAATCTGTGAGTGTTATACATTTTATCTTACCTTGTATGATGTGACTACCACATTCAAGTGGATTGTTCCACCTGAAGTTGTGCATTTCCTTTGTGTTGTGTGTTCCTAGCCGAGTTGGGATTGATTACTTTCAACCTGGAACTCACCTTCACCTCATTCCCCCCTTTGAAGTGTTGGAACCTCTTATATACCTTCCTTGACTCACTGCATCAGTCACACCCTTATTACTAACAAAGCTATTCTACTTGCCTTTGTGCGACACCACAATCAAGCCAATACATTATGGCCCACTGTTGGCACTCCTACACCAAACGGTCTGAGGTTTAATTGGGACTTCTTGCTGAGGAGATCCCCTTGACATGTTGGCAGGTCCAGCACCATCAAAATTTTTGGTGCTAGAAGGAGGGCCTGATGACAAGCTATGTCCTCTCATCTAGTTTTTAACCCTTGCATATCTTTGATGGAGTCTTGCACTCTTCTTCCTCTGAAGTGTTTTTTGAATCATGAAGATGTCTCCATCTCGGGGAAGCTTTTCGATCTCTTGTCCACTCACATGTATGATGGTGAAGGTGAAGTGGCCTGGCTTGAGCACTTACATAACTTTCTTTTCATGATTTATGAGGAAGATGAGTTTTCTAATGAACAGGTCTATTTTCTGCTTGCATACACACTTCGCAAATCTCCATTTCATTGGGTGATGAGCCTACCGGCTGACACTGTGCACTCATTTGAGCACTTCTATGATCTCATTGAAGACATGTTCTATCATTTTGATACAAATTATGTTGACGGAAATTGTTACAGCAATGGAGGGCTTTGCATGAATTCCTTATTGATTTTTGGTAGCACTTCCATGACTTGCAGTTTCAAGCTCCGAAGAGCCACATGAAATTTGCTTATCTTTGGGACTGGTTCGAGTATTTCCTTAAGAAATATACCCGTGCTAAGAGGAAGTTTGATATCCAACCTCGTTCAACATTCTCCATTGATGGAACTATGCAATCTCATGTGGGAGCAGGCACTGTCTCAACTGACTGTCCGCCTCCCTCTCATTCAGCAGCTCCACCACTGCCCAATGATGTTGAGGACCATGCTCAGACACTTGTTCATCCATCATACTCTCCCAACATCACTCCACTCAATTTTTGTGCAGATTTGGTTGTGAGTCCTTCGAGTTATCATATGCATTATTTTCTTCGACCTTCATCACCGCACTCAGGTGTTCCTTCGGATGATGATGTCTTGTGTTCGCCCATTCCAAACTCTTCACTTGTTGTGAACGAGGAAGAACCCACTAACAGAGTCAGTGTTTCACAACCAACACGCATTGTCATTGATGAAGAGTATGAGTGGGAGCTTGAAAATCAACACTCGGTGAAGGATGACTCACTTCTGTCTGAGTCCCCTTCGTTCTCTCCTAACATATTTGGTGAACTTTTCATACAAGATTTTGCATGTGTATCTTCATCCACGGATGCACCCATTGTTGATCACTCCTAGGACTCGCCAAATGTTAGTCCATCATTATACAATAGAGAAGATAAGTTACTGGTTGAAAATCCATTTGATCCTTCATCTGTCTTTTCTAGAAACACAGAGGATGAGTTTGTTTGCTTTTCATCGACCCCTCTGCGTGATTCATCCAACCATAAATATGCCGACCAACATCATGAATTTTCTGATCTTGGTTGTCATGATATATTCACCTCAGCATCCTATCACGATGTTCATTCACTCATTTTTAATCCATCTAAGCTACTAGTCTATGAAGATCCATCTATCAATGAAGTAGAAACCCCACAGACTGTTGAGGCACTTTAGCCCGAGCTGATGGTTACATCAGGCCCTCGCTATGTTCAGGTTGGTTTCACTTCCAATCAAGAAATTTCTCAAACACTCAAGGCTCCTCATCACTCATCTATATACACTCAAGATAAATCTAGCACTCAGATTTTACTTCCTCCACTCGAACTGCATGATCCCATTGCTCATTCATTGGAGTCCTACATTGCAATAACTTGTGCGCAACACAAGTTATGTTTGTCTCTTTCATTTTCTTGCATGTCATAGTCAAAAGTGTGCTTATGCTTCAAAGTTGCACGTAGTGTCACACAACACTATGACAAGTATGTGCACTGCCCATCATGCACATGCACTCACTTATGTCTCACGGGAACTTTGAATCACGAAGTGCAGTTATCTTCATTGTTATATCTTTCTTCCTTGCTGGTTCACACAACTAGGTTGCCCGCAAATCAAGCCTTCACCAACATGGGTCTACCAATGCACTAATGGCTGCATTGGAAGTATCACTTCACGTGATTAGGCCCATGTACCGTTAGTGTAGGAGTAGGAGAAGTGTTTCGTTTCAGTTGTTTGCTTGCATGCTTTTTTACTTACATGCATTGTTTGCTTATTCGTTTGTTTTCTTGTTTGTTTACTTGCTTCACTTTCATTTTTTCTTCTTCTCTTGCTTTGCTTTGTTGATTGGTAGTTCGTTCTCTTGTTTCATTCATAGGTTAGTTTTGCATGAAACCATGTATGACTCTTGAAGTGATTTGGGTAAAGTACAAGAGGGCTTGTACAACTGTTCACTACTTGGTTATCCGTCATCTTTCCTCTGTATGATGAGCTTGTTTCCTTTAGTCCATGACACATCGAAGGAAAATACATATTTTTCGAAGTGAACCTTGGTGTAAACACAACTCTTGCGTGCTAACTAGTGTCACCTTCTCTAGTCGATTGTTTTTAGGTTAATCCTTGTTAGCTCAGTCAAGTAGAGTAAGGTGAGGGGGGAAACCTTAATAGGCACATTAGAGATGCAATGAATTACTTCTCTGCTGGAACAACCTCTACTGCTCTCAATAAGTCGAGATCCCTCTTCTGCCTATGTAATGAATAAGTTCTATGCACAGTGAAAAATGAAAAAAATGAAAAGTCAAAAAATTCAAAATGAAAGATCAATAAGGCAAAAGAAGAAAAAGGCGTCCTACGCAGGGAGGTGGTGAAAGTAACTTCGTCAGGGTACTGACTAGGCTCGCTAGTAGCAAAGCCATTCTTGTGTTCCTGTGTGACTCCACTGGGGTACTGTCCAGGCCTACTGGAAGTGGAGCAACACAAGAGATGAAACTTAGACTCTGACGACTATACTACTTGTGCACCTATATACCCCTCAGCCCTAATCAAAACAACTTTGTTTCCTTGGCTTGGAATGTGTGTCAATCGACCAAGATTCTCATAGATGCTACATCTTACAATCAATCTAGTGTGAAGCCAAGACAGATGAGAGCTGAACAATACTTCTGGAGGTGTTAGACTTACTTTTCATGAACAAAGTCCATTTAGAGAGCTAGAGTTCTACCAGTGTGTCACTAATTGTTGTAGTGGCTACAACACCCTCCAAAATTTTGCCTTAGCCTGTTTTGGACCATTCCTACCAACCTTCACAACAACATGCCTTGCTTTGTCAAGTCCTGAAGCTTCAGTTCCTTTCTTAATCAAAGTCAGCCTATCGATCACAATTTAATCTTTTCCCTTCATAGGTTGCTCACCTTGACTTGGTCCAGCTACAAGCTCAGAAGGTTCCCCTTGAGAATTGCGCATTTCTATAGGGAAACTAGCCTTCAATCCAAAAATTTCCCAATCCTCTCTGACATCCTGCTAGACTCTAGGATTGCACAATCTTTCCAGCCAACCCTCAAAGGAGGATTTGCACAAATTTTCCCAGCAGCAGGTTGTTCAGCCGAAGATTTGCGTAAATCTAGGTAGAAGTTAGCTACTTTACCCAGAAATTGTGCAAATTTCCTAGGAAGCCAACCCATCCCCAAACATAAATGCGCATTTTTCTCCTGCAGTCGAGCAGTCTCTCACATGTGTAGTTGAGTTGATCGGTTCCCTTTGGGACTGAGCAAAACTAGTTTTCATGCATGGGATTCTTCTCGCAAGGTGATCTTGGTGGATATTGGTGGCCACCCACCAATTCCACTTGAACCTCCACCATTGTTTCTTTCAATCTTTCAGTTTCCTTAATTATAGCACAATTTACTATTTTTAGAAGTTTTTCAAGTACATAACTTCTAGAGCCATTTTGAGGTCGTAAACAACGTTTTTTGGGAAAACTGGGAGCAACATGGGTCCACGGACCGATGTTGCTCTTCCCAAAGTTGTAGTTGGTGAAAATAGCAAGAATAAATGATAAAAATAGAATCTAGAAATTCCAATTTTAACTTTTCCTCGAATTAAAATTGTGAATTAAAATTCGAATTTAGTCTCACCAGCTGCTTGGAAGTAATTAATTAATTCATTATGGATTAATTGGTTTGAGAAATTCAACTTAGAAGTCTTTCTCTAGTCATGCAATAGTTATCCCTTTTAAGGAGATAATATTGAGTTATATTTGAGTTGTAATTAGTTAACTCAGTTTACTGAGTTAAGTCCAGTTAAATTAGTTCCGAACTATTTGAGGAACTAATTGTGAGTTATCAGTCAGTTGATGCATGCATGCACTCAACTAGTGTACTCCAGATAACTGAATATTCCCTCATTAGAAACTCATGCATGTATATTCTAAGAAAGACCCAGTTGAGCTAAATGTCAAGGAAAGTGTACTATTAGTTCCATGTTTTCTCCTATAAAGGAAACTCATGCATGCAGTCAAGGGAAGGTTTGTTGAGGAATGCGCAGTTATGGCAATGTGTTAGAGTAGTGTGTGAGAGCAGTGTTACACTGGGTGAAGGAGATCATACCAGAGGTAACTACACAAGGAAATAAGAGCTTGAAGGGTAGAGGAGAAGGCTTGTGAGAAGCTTTGATTTCCTGTGAGAATCCAGGAGGACTGTACCGAGAGTTGGCTAACTGTGAGAGCTAAGGCTTTGTATAATTCTGATGTATTTCCACCTTGTATGATAATACAAATAGTGTGGCTTTTAGATGAGTCTTTCCTGAGTGTTTTCTGTGTTTCATGTGCATTGATTCTTCTTCTTATGTTTCTATGTGTTCAGCTCGATATTTAAGCTTCCACAAGTTTGATAGTAGAAGTAGATTATAGTATTTTTCTTTGGTACATTTTGTTATCGAGTTAATCTAGAGTTAGATTTTTTACATAGATCTCAGAGGTAGATTTGTAGAGAACTTGTAGGAAATTCTACATGGTATTAGAGCTAGATGATCTATAGAGAAATTTCCACATGGTATCGGAGCCAAGTTTATCAGAGCTATGAGAATTATATGGAGAAGAGAGTTTGAAGTTTGAAGTTCGGTGTTGCAGGTGCAAATTGAATTCATCATATACTTAAAAAAATAAAAATTGAGATGGGACATTATGCAACTAATTTCCCGTCTAAGAAGTCCAAGAAGGGATCCTTGAAAGGATCAAAAGGTGAGGCATTAGCCTCTCAGTTCGAAATGGACTTTACCCTCATCGCATACATGGTGTCATTGATGATGGGTTATGTTGGTATGTTGACAGTGGAGCCTCATTCCACATGACTGGCAATAAAAGTTTATTTAGTGCCTTGGAGGAGAAAGACCTCAAGATGCACATAGAGATGGGTGATGACAAAAGGTATAGTGTTTCAGGAGTGGGCACGATTTCTATTCAGAGGGAGCATGGAGCTTCCATCACCTTTATATATGTGAAGTATGTGCCTGGATTGAAGAAGAACTTGGTATCAGTCGCGATGTTGGAGGAAAAAGGCTACGATGTTGTCCTTAGTAAGGGAAAGGTTTTCCTTAGACACACCACCAGGATACAGGTGAAATAGATTGGTTCACGAGTCAAGAACCTGTATGCTCTTGAGGTTCAAGATGCATGCAAAGCCTTGATGAGCAAGGAAAATGTTAGAGACTTGGTGGTTGAGACGAAGAGTAAATTACCTCTCAACATGCAGTCCTAGAAGAAGTTTGAGACAATTGTCGAGGAGCCACAATTAGAGTCAGCAAAGGGATCACATGTAGCCATACCTCCAGGTGTGAGGTGGGGTGACGTGAAGTGATAGTCACAAGAAGGCTGAAATAGGGGCAATATCATTGAGGTACCCAGCCTCTTTGATTAGACCTTGCTATAGGAGCCCCGACGAGGAGTAGCGGGACTGACTAAGTGGGCAGAGATAGATGTGGATGGAGCAACAAAGGGAGCTTCAACATTAGAGGGTGTTTCTAGCCCAATAGGGAGGTCAGTTGGGAGATTAGTTACTTCTCAGTAATTGAGTTGCAATGCAGTAGTGGGTAGCACGATGCAACATGATGAGAGGAGGTGCAGTGCAGATGCAGTGCTAGGAGAATGGACCAGTAGCAGCACAGATGTAGCGAGAGGAACCATTGGGATTGATGTAGTAAGAAATCAAAGTGACAAAGGCTAGAGTAGTCAAATACTGAAAAGTGTAGAGAAGTGTTGACAACAGTGTAGAAAGGCTGAGTCAGCAGAAGTGCAAACTTTTCAGTTAACAGAGGCTATAACAGTCAGAGACTTTGATGACAGATGCGTCATACTAATTCAGGTTGGATGCTTTTCTATTTATAGAGTTGTTGGAGCAACAACACTAGAGAGAAGTGTTACATGCATAACATTCCAAAGGTTCACGATCAGGATCGAGTTGAATTCATTTCTTGTTGAGAGGGAGTGTTGAAAATAACAACAAGAAATGATAAAAATAGAATCTAGAAATTCTAATTTTAATTTTTCCTTGAATTAAAATTCAAATTTAGTCTCACCATCTACTTGGAAATAATTAATTAATTCATTATGGATTAATTAGTTAGAGAAATTCAAGTTAGAAGTGTTTCTGCAGTCGTGCAACAATTATCCCTTAAATTAAGGAGATTATCCCTTAATTAAGGAGATAAGATTGAGTTGTAATTAGTTAACTCAGTTTACTGAGTTAAGTCTAGTTAAATTAGTTCCAAACTGTTTGAGGAACTAATTGTGAGTTATCAGTCAGTTGATGCATGCATGCACTCAACCAATGTACTCCAAATAACTGAAGATTCCCTCATCAAAAACTCATGCATGTTTATTATGAGAAATAACTAGTTGAGCTAAATGTCAAGGATAGTGTACTATTAGTTGCATGTTTTCTCCTATAAACGAAAATCATGCAAGCAGTCAAGGCAAGGTTCCTTGAGGATTGCGCAGTTCTGACAGTGTGTTAGAGTAGTGTGTGAGAGAAATGTTACACTAGGTGAAGGAGATTGTCCTAGAGGTAATTGTGCAAGGAAATAGGAGCTTGGAAGGTAGAGGAGAAGGCTTGTGAGAATCTTTGATTGCCTATGAGCATCTAGGAGGATTGTACTGAGAGAAGGCTAGCTATGAGAGCTAAGGATTTGTATAAATATGATGTATTTCCACCTTGTATGATAATATAGATAGTGGGGTTTTTAGCGGAGGATTTCTCCTGAGTATTTTTTGTGTTTCATGTGCATTAATTCTTCTTCTTATGGTTATATGTGTTCAACTCTGATTCAGCTCGATCTTTAAGCTTCCGCAAGTTTGATAGTAGAAGTAGATTATAGTATTTTGCGTTGGTATATTGCATGATCGAGTTAATCTACAGTAATATTTTCTACATAGATCTCAAAGGTAGATTTGTAGAGAATTTGTAGGAAATTTTACAGTAGTCCTTGGATAGATATTTCTAATGAGGTATTGTGTGCATGAAATAGAGATCATATGCCAAAGTTGCGACCCTGGGAAGATGATGTACGAATTTACCTAAAACGGGGCCCATAGTTTGGTGCTTCATCTCCTAGGGTTAGGTTTTTGGATGTTTAGGGTTTTCCATTATTTCTCAACAATAAATAGGCCTTAAAGCCTCATTATAAGATAGTTTAGAGGCATGTAGCTACCACATATCTTATCATAAATAAGCTACTATCACCCTAGCTAATTTATTTCCATTTCTATTTGTAAGCATATTTCAGTATTTTACAGTAATGAAATGAAGTATTATTTCTGCTGCATCTATGTATGTATGGTTATATCTATAGTTTGTTGCATTCTTGTTTAAATTTGGATCAGTGGTATCAGAGCCATCTACTCTTTCTCTGTCTTTCTCTTTATGTCCCCAACGAGGTCGGGATATAAGGAGTTAGGGCTTGAACTGGTTGAACCTTTGTAAGACCAGCTTTGCAAATCCTGACGGCCTCCCATGGAGGATGAAAATAAAGATGAGGGGGCAGGAGATCCTATCAAAATCTTGCTCAAAGAGGCCCTCGACCAACAAAGGAACGCGATGATAGACAACTTTGCCCAACTCCTTCAATGGTTACCCAGGGGCAACAGATCTACTTCCAGCAGCTATTGTGGAAGTGCCACACCCTTTAAGGTACAAGTTAACTTTGACATTCCCATATTTGAGGGTCAGATAGATGGAGATGCCATAGATAAATTTTCAAATCTTCTAGAAGTGTATTTTTTTGTTCATGATTTTTCCGGCTGGGATAAGATTACTTTCTCTCTTCTCAAAACCACCCCCCATGTCAAGGACTCGTGGGAAACCTACTAAGAGAAGAAGGATGAAAGTATGGCCTCACTATTTTTAGCTGCACCCACTTTGAATTCATTCTGGGCTACCATCAAGCTGCAATACTACCCTGTCGGAAGCTATGAAGATCAATACATAAAGTGGACCATGCTGCGGTAGGGAAGCAACCAAGACATGCTGGAGTTTACCAATATTTTCCATACCATCCACACAAAGTTGGGTATCAAGGATTCAGAGCAGCATTTGGTACTCAAATACCACAGCTACCTGCATAGGTACATCCAGGATGAAATAGAATTCCTGAACATCTCCTCACATAGCATGGCATACCAATTTGCCGTCAATATCGAGAAAACGTTTAAATAGAGGAAGTGATACTTTGGTTCTACAAATTCAAAGCAAGGGAAAGGTGCCCTCAAACTACAAAACAAAGGACAAAGCCAAGGTGGGACAACCCAAGACAACTCGCCAACGCTGTAAGCAAAGAACAGTGCCGCGAAGCCAAAAAAGGAAATGGGAATGTGGTGTGAGTTCCATAAGGGCTCCACTCACAACACAAGTGAGTGTCAGGCCAAGCATTCATTAGTGGCCAAGCTAAAGGTTTTAGAATTAGATGCATGTTCTAACTCTGAGTTAGAACTTGAAAAGGGCAATGACAAAGGGAAGCATATTATCGATACAGAGCCAAATGCCACTGTTGCCACCACAAAGATCCAGAAGGAGGAACCCGAAGATTCAGAATAGGAGGAGCACCTCTTCCACTCCCAGATGTGGATATAGGGCTCCCCACAACAGTTCATTGTTGAAAGTGGGAGCCAAAAGAGCCTCATTTCAGCAGAGGTTGTGAAGCGGCTGGGTTTACCAAACATAGCATGTCCACAACCATACACCATTGGGTGGCTTCACTAAGGACAAGATCTTGCGTGAGCAAGCAGTGTCGCCTTCCATACAACATCAAGCCCTTCACGGATGAGGTATTGTGTGACATTTCTCCCCTTGATGTTTGTGATGTATTATTAGGCCAACCATACTTATGGAAGTGACATGTTGTGTATGAATCAAGGCATCGTGTTGTTATTATTACTTTGGGAAATAAGTTGTACAGGATACCAGAGGTAGCATTACCTACTGCCATCTCTTTTATTACTGCAAAACAATGTAGTAAGCTCATTTGCAAAACTGGGTAATTTTTTCCCTGATGATATGCCCTCAAGGAAAGAAGAATATGATGGCCATGACCTCTAGACAGGGCCCCTCCGCACGACAACTATAGATGGACAAGGTCATTGAGGAGTACCAAAACATCTTCACCTCCCCCAAAGGGGTGCGTCTACACTGTCAAGTTAAGCACTCCATCGATCTGACCCCAGGTGCATCGTTGCCCAATGGACCAATCTATTGATGCTCTGTTCTAGAGAACATTGAAATTAAGAGGCAGATTCAAGACCTACTACATAAAGGTCACATCCATCCGAGTTCATCGCCCTGTGGGAGCCCAATCATGTTGGTACAAAAGAAGGATGGGACTTGGAGACTCTGTATTAAATATCAGGCACTAAACAAGATCACTGTCCATAATAGGTGCCTGATCCCATGGATTGATGACCTCCTGGACCAACTGAAGGGGGGAAAATATTTCAGCAAGATTGATTTGAAGTTAGGATATCACCAGGTACCAATCGAAGCCTTCGATGTGTGGAAGACTTCCTTAAAAGCCAATGAGGGCCTTTTTGAATGGTTGGTTATGCCTTTCAGGTTGACGAATGCTCCTGCAACCTTCATGAGGCTAACAGATGACATCTTGTGGCCATTCACCAACTCATTTTTAGTGGTATACTTAGATGACATCCTAATCTTCAACCAGAGTTGGGAAGAGCACCTCCACCACATGAAGAGATGAAGACACACTAAAAAAAACTCCAAAATGTCCTAAGTTCCCTAGTGATGACAATGGTGATCCTACCCAAGTATGTTAGAGCGATGCATGGGTTCTTACCTCTCATCTTACCACCCAAAAATTGTGGACTAGGAACACTCTACATCAAACAAACAACTTGGTTGACTTTATCGTCAACTACCATCCCCAACAACGACACCAAAATGTAGTTTTCTTTTAATCAATCCTAATTGACCGATACTGCAACATTTAATTTTCAACCCAGGGTAGGTCTTACTATTTCAATGGAGTTTGAACTGTCTGTGTCGATACACCAAACCAAGAATAAGAAAATGCAGAAAAGAGTAAAAGGTGCCACTGAATTAAATTGCTGAATCAAACCATTCACATAGACATAAAAACACTCTACATAATTAATCACACTTCACAACTATTAAAGTAAAGGTGCACCACACACGAACTAATATCTACTCAAGTTGGTTACTACCATTCTATTAATTAACTCAGTGTAACAACATAATATAAATAGAACTAGCAGCGAATGTAATCCATGATTTGGAAAGCAACAACGAGAAACCATAAATCAATTAATTAAACTAGAATGTACACTACCTCTATCACTATAATCCTTGCCAAAGAGGAGGGCCCTTCCTCCTCAGCAGGGCGCAAGAGTAACACAAAGTAAATAATGAATTAGTTGAAGAGAAGTAACAACATCACTGTGCTGATTAATATTAAAAATAAGCTCAGAATTACAGAAGCAGAGTAATAATATTTTTCTATATGTCGTATCCTTGTACATGAAAAATCGAGTTCCTTTATATTTATTACATCCTGAAATTAGAAACAAATCAATCATAAGAATATCACGATTCTCATGCTGATAAAAAATAAAAGTAGTTACAACAACCTATTTCTAAATACAAATACACAGTAGTTAGGATTGCAACCGCTTACGTCTGTTGCTTCCAAAATAAAAAATCCCTACTGCCGACAGCTATTATGTGGAATAGTACCCACATTTTCCAGCTTTGGCACAACAACATTGAGTGAATTTTTGTTTGGGATGTCATGGCATCCTTGTTGACAACACTTTTGGTCTAATAATGAATTCTTGTATAAGTGTGTAGTGTAACAACATCCTATAACAACATCCAATTTGTAACAACATCCAATATGTAACAACATCCAATGTGTAACAATGATCTATTCTACCATTCTCTTTCATAGATTTGTTCTCGCGAGCCATCATCAGATCTAATATAACCCAATCCGCAATGGAAGATTGGGCCAAGGTGCCTTCTTCTTCCGCTGCAGTCTAGTTGTCAATCTGGGCGAGATGTGATATGTTACTTCCTACATGGCAACTACATCCAAGGAAAACTTTGGGAGAACATGCAGAGGCTTCTTTGCACTGAACATTTAGATGAAATTGTCGGATGATGAGGCATACCAATCTGCAATACCTATCAATTTCTCCATTGCTTCCTTTGACATGCAGGATGGATCCTATTCGAATATCATCTTGTACACAGGGAAGAAAAAATGATCGAGCAACTGTGTGATTAATCGTTTGAAGCTTCATTTGGACAAAAACTTGAAATATTTGTTCACAATAGTCTCCATTAGGGACCATGCCCACTCCAAGCCCGGAAACTCCAGACTAGTTACATGGTTTTCCTTCTCTAACCAATTGGTCTAGTAAAACCACCCAACTCTATGGGAAGGATTTTGTGCTTTCTTAGCCATACAGTTGACAATAAAATATCATCAAGTATTGGTATGCCTTCCTCAGTATCTTTATCTTATAGACCTAGTTTTGTGTCATCTTGAAACGAATTGGCTCCTTTACCCAATGCTTCAAAATGTATCTGGGGTTAGCACTGCTATTGGGTAAGTTTAATGGAGTCTCCGTGATGGTCACATGATTTGACATCTGATATATCTCATCATAATCTTGTTCCCAGAAGGTTGCAAGCTTCATCCCATCGACACTTCTCAAGGTCATCGTGTCGGGATCAGTGTGAGAGATGATCTAGTGTATCATGTTCGCACATGGGAACATGGTATATTTGGATGCAATTTGGTGCAAGCCAGACTTGTGAATATTCATGTACACCTAATGGTCTTTGAGGTGCTCCCCAAACATGCCTGAAAATGTTTCATTGAGCTCTTGCCACTTCAGTTTGATGTGCTTGTCTAGATACAACTTTGTATCTTCGTAGATTGGCAGACTAGAGGAAACTTTCTCAACTACTACTCCAGCTACATTTCCATCAGTATCCTGAGATGTTGTCTTGGAATCCATTGAGATAGATGAACACCTGAAAGATCTGAACACAAGCAACCTGCATGGCAAGAAATTTGTTAGCGAAAATAAAGAAAATTCTGAGGAATGACACAACACATACCTGGGAAACAGATGAGAAAGATTACATAATTTCTTCTGGGAGGCTAAGTGACTAGCTACCAGAACTGTGCAAAATAGAGTCTGAGTTGTCTAGGAGGCAAGATTGGATTCTAGATCTGCACAATGCGCAATCTATATTAGGTGTTGGCTTATGGGATTACGTAATGTGCAATTCCAGCTGGGAGGGATTGCACTCCTAGGGACTACATTGCATAATTTCCTGGGCTAGCAATCACTGTCCTCCAGAAATGTGCAAAACAATCATGGAGGCCAATGCTAGGAAAAAATGTGCATTTCTAGAGAGGAAGGCAGAGCCTTCCTTCCCCATATTGTGCAATGTCGTCTCATTCAAGGCAAAGTCCGGGCCAAAGTTGGCCCGACTCACCGACAGGAAATTGAAAGAAAATAAGGAAGTGAATGCATGGAAACACTAAGTGGTAGTAGAAGTGATTGATAGTGCATGAAAAGAATGAATGAAATATTCAACAAACAGATCAACATGCACGTGTGTGAAGTGATTTGTCATTGGGTGAACATTCGTGCAAAACCATTTTATGCATGTGACATCAATGAGATAGCAACGAAAACTGAAACAGAGCTAGGACAAGCTAGTAAAATTAAAACAGTAAAAAGTGTTCAAAGAAATCAAGAAAACAACATTCACACAAACAAATACACAAAAAGCGACAAAAATTCTGAAAAAGACAAGTTGAGGACACTTACCCATGAATAGCTGAGCCGAATGTGTCAAAGAGTCCTAGATGTGATGTGGGATGTCAGAGCTCCAAGATAGATGTGAAAGAATGAGATCTGATGCGTCAAATAAATAAATTTGGGTTCATGATGTGCATGCCACAAATCTATGAAAAAACGACACTTGGAGAGAAACTTCTAAAACAAATTTGCATGTAATCCCCGAGTGCTAAAAATATGTCCCTAAATCATGGGATGACTTGAACTAGACTCCTTTGGCGCACTAGGCTGCTAGCGTGACAATAGGTGTCGACACCTCATCAATGTGACACTTCCTCATCACCTACCTTTCTAAATTCTATGTAGCCACCTTTACAGCAAGGTCACAGATGTTGGATATGGCATATCCACGTGACTTATTTACCAACTTAAACTTCTTTTTCATGGCCTCTGTGAGGGCCTGCTCACCATCGTTTCTGCCAAATATCATGGCTAGATTTTCTCCTATATAGGGAAACCATGTGATCCTATGGATCAATCTATTAGTGATGGATATTGGCTTCTCCAGCCATAGACGCCCATCATGCACCAAGCATAGCAGCTTCTTGATGACCAATACTATAAACAGGGTGCGGTTGTAGTGTAGCACCCAAAGCAAGTTGAGAAACCTTGCCTTGTCTACTCCTCTAAGCCACCTCCATGGCTCCAATGTGGTCATTCCGGTGGTTGTACTGATGATGTGACACATCAATTACTCAGTCTCCGGGTGTGGAAACTTTTCATGATCATCCAAGTACCAGTCCTTGAGTTTTAATAGCAGAACCCGTGCCAAGCGCGGTCCTTTGAAAATAATCTCATCCGGCAACAGAGGGGTTTACAAGGGGGTATTTATCTCATCGATATCTTTCAGCACCTTGGCCTTGCCCTTCTGTGGAGGGACATACTCAGGCAACTGAGTGATAGGGTCAACACCCTAGGCCTCAAATTCCTCCACATCCTCATCATCCATTGGGATGTCTTTGATTTCTTTCTCCTTCAGCTCCAAATTGATGGCTTTAATGGTCACTTTGCAACCGACTTGTGTGATTTTTCCCTGGGTAGCAGCTCCTTTCGTGCTGCCACAAATCCTATGACACTTAATTGCTTCGTACAATCCTCCAATTGTGCATCTCCCCAACCTGGGTAGTGTAGTTTATAGTCTCGCTCCTCCTTTCAACTACCTAGAGTGCTAAGACTTTGCTACCTCCATATAATCACATGGCCGGACCACCAGTGTATGGCTTCAAGCGATTGCGATTCACCTTTCCTAGGAAGGGATCTCCATTCAATTTGATTATCCGCACCACTCCTCCATCGACAATCTCTTTAATGACATAGGCACCTAACCAGTGCATTCTAAATTTCCCTAGAAATTTATCAAACTTGTTGTCATATAACAAAACCAGGTCATTTACCTCATAGGTGTGCAACTTAATGTGTTGATCACACCATGATCTTTCACGCTGCTTTTGGACTTGTTGGTGAAATCTAGCTAGAAATCTCTCTTTCTCAAGCTCAGGCAGCAGGTCAAGCCTCTCTTCTAGGGATCTGTGATCAATCATACCCATGAGTGCTGCTATACGCAAACTAGGCATAATGTATTCCACGGGCATCACTGCTTCAACACCATACAAGCCTAAAGGGTGTTTTTCCAGTCAAATTCTTTCATGTTGTCCGATAGGCCCATAGTACTGTGGGTATGCATAGCTCCCAATCACTTCATTAAGCATTGCAAACTTTGGTTAGTGCAATGTATAACACTTTATTAAATTCTTCCATCGTCCCGTTAGCCTGCAGTTGATAAGGCATGCTCTTTTGGTGATATACCTGAAATTACTCCGTTAGCACACTCACCGTTTCATTCAGAAAGTGCGTATCGCGATCACTCATCAAAATCTTTGGACACCCAAGTCACGTCAGTACATAATCAAGGAGGAACTTCATAGCAGCTATGCCTGTACAATCCTTTATAGTTTGTGCCTCACCCATTGAGTCAGATACTCTCTCGCGGTGATAATGTACCTTTCTCCCATCTTTCCTTGGGGCTAGATGGGTCCCACAAAATCTATTGCCCATTTTTCAAAGGGTTGTAATGTCATCTATGGCTTCAAAGGCAGCTCATCCCTCCATGATGGCCTGCCAGTCCTTTGACACATATCACACGCCTTGCAATACGCTTTCGAATCCTAATGGATGGTTGGCCACCACAACCCTATGCATAGAATCTTCTGCGCAGTCGATCTTCTTGCATAATGTCCTACCGTGGTTCCCCCATGAGCATCCACGAGGACACTGCTCCTTTCAAAATTTGGTACATACTGTCATAATATCGCATCGGACCCCATGTTATACAGATGCCCGACAATGACAGAAAAAATTGTCGCGCACAACTAACTCCTTTTACTGGACAGTGTATCCTTCTAGGGCAATTACTGTTGTTAGGAAGTGTATGATATCTTCAAAATGACCATTTGTGACACGCACTATAAATAGTTGCACATCAGGAAATCCTTCTTCCAAATTAGTTGGCTATGCCTGTGTTTCGATGCATGATAGATGGTTTGGTCCTACGTTCAGTCATCTGGGCTTCACAATAACTTCAAAATCATACTCCTGGAACAATAACAACCACTTGCAGATTCTCCCCCAACATAGACTTATTGACCACGTATTTCAACGTGGAATGATCCATATACATCTTAAAATGGCCTCCCAGCAAATAGTGTCTAAACTTATTGAGTGTATATACCATGGCTAACCCTTTGCACTCAGTGTTGGAATAGCTCTTCTCCGCCTTGGATAACCTTGTGCTTGCGAACGCTATAGGGTGGTCTAAGTCTCCTCTACCAGCCTATGTCAGTACAACTCCCAATGCTATGCATGGCACATTGACATGTACATGAAACTCCTTCTTCCAATCCGAGAAGACTAAAATCGGCTTGGTGACCATATTTTCCTTCAATTCCTCCAAGTCCTCGTTCCAGTAGAATGTGACATCTTTTTTCGAAAACTTTTCCATAGGCGCGATGATCTAGGCATAGCCTTTGATAAACTTTTTGTAATATCTGGTATGTCCTAGGGTAGCATGTAGTTTCTTCGCACTCCTCGGTGCTTCCAAGTTAAGTATCACCACGATCTTCACGGGATCTACCATCAATCCCTGTCTACAAACCACATGACCTAGTAGGGTTCCAAAAGGAACACAAAACATGCATTTCTTCTGATTGAGCACGATCTGGCATCTTTTCCAGGTATCCAACGTCAAGCGCAAGATTTCTATATGGGATTTCACCAGCCCAAACATAATCTGGTCATTAAATTATACATCCAAGAAATTGTGAATAAATTCCTTGAATGTCGCAATGACTACACACGAAAAAATCGCAAGCACATTCTTCAATCTGAAAGGAATTATAGTGTACTAAAAACACCCCCACTCATTTGCGAAGCTTTTCTTGCTCCTATCCTCCAGCACGATTTTGATCTGATGGTACCAGAGAACCCATCAATGAAGGAATATGCTTCCTGGGCACTTGCATTGTCCAACACTTCATTAGTGAACGGAGTCGGGAATGGATCATGTACACAAGCATCATTCAACTTCCTCATATCTACGCATATCCTTATTTCATCCTTCTGCTTCTACTCCTGTACCACCATTGGGCTCACCCAATCAGATTCTTCCATAGGCTCAATGATGCCTGCCATGAGCATCTTGCCTAGCTCTAAGCAGACCTTCTCCTTATTCTTCAGATTGAGATGGTAAGATCTTTGCTTCACCAACTTCGTGTCGAGCTTCAACATGATCTTCATAACACCCAGGTCCCTGATTATCCCTTTAAAATCCGTAAACTTGGTAGGAAACAAATATTGGTATTTGCAGAGAAATCCAATGACTTATCCATCATCGCATCATCCCAGTAATCTCCAATCTTCACGAATTTGGGCTTTGCCTCCATACGAATATTTACTTGTTTCATTTTCAGCAGCGCCATTATATAATGATTCTCAATCTGTGGTCCTTCAACCTCTTGGTGAACTTCTGTTTCAGGGATGTTAACCTTTTGCATATCCTCCTCTTCTTCTTCAACAGTTACATTATATCATTCCAACGCATGACTCAGTTGAGTAGCCCAATCAGGCTGAATAAGGTCCAAAGGATCCTACGGTATCCTAAAGATTGTTGCTTTTACTTCTTGTAGCGCCTCATCGATACAGTCAAACCTATGTTCAAAGTGGAATGCCATTATGAATCCCTCCCACATAATATCCCATTCACCTGTACCATGACAAAGCTCTGTTTCTAAGTACCAGTTCATTGGGATGACATCTAGGGTGTGACAAAACAAGTTCACCCATTCAAGTTGGGGCTTCTCTCCATAAGCTTGAGTCCATTTAACCAGGTGCGCACATGGATCATCCTGCCCATCATATTTGTCTGTCAGTGGTACCTTTGGCTTCCCAAAGTGTGTTCTCATCATCCTCCTACATTCATGCCAATCATCAAAGCTACCCTTATGCGTACCCCACCACCTTGCGGGCGTAGAGCAAAGTGCCCAGTCCAAACCCTGGAAGCGCTACTTCTCTGGTACCTCCCTCTCAAATGCATCCAAAAACATATCTACATCATTCAAGCCATCATAAGTGGGAATATTTCTTACCTCTAATGATGCACAATGCAGCGATCGAGTCATAATGTTACAACTCATTGTGGTTACTTCATGTAACCGATTCTACTAACGCTATAGTTCTTCATCAGAGTCTAAGGTGCAGGAACTCTCTCGATCGCATATAATTTGTCCATCCATTGTTGGATTCACCCAATCTTTGTCTCATGTTTTTATCCTATAGATACAGTCCATCTCATCATCATTCTCATAATCGCAGATTGGTTCAGTATAGCATAATCCTTCAGCAGGATCTAGGGGTACTATTATGCGGAGCTATTTCTTCTCAAATATCATCTTTCGCTTCTTTAGGTTGATTACCTCGTTCATATCAGTAGCCCAATCAATGCTAAGGAGTGCAGGGTAGGGGTTGTTGTCATCCATAATTTCTATTACTTCAAAGTCAGTCAGCATGATCGTGCCTTCAATATCTACAGTCACCCCTTGCAGCCACCCCATGGGGATGATCTTCTGTTGATTTTCCATCCTTAACTGAATCAAAGATCACTGCAGCGTGGGTCTTCCCATCCATTCCCAAGTCTGCTTCAGCAGGACGTTCACGTCTAACCCCATATCCAAAATAACCTGATCCATCTCATACTCTTCTATCTATGTGATCAGTCTCATCTCCCTTCCTGTCCATGTTTTATGCTTACCAATATTTCGTACCATGCGTGGTTCACCCAAAGTGTTTATGGTACATCTATTTATAAGCTCCTGTAATCCATTCATAGCCTTATTGTCGCGTAACAACTTCATACAGGTTTCTAGAAAGGTTTTATGCATAGAAGGGTTGATTTGCTAGTCAGGCTTATCCTTTCTCCCAGAGGTGGAGGCCTCAGCGAAGCTCTTCCTCACTTCCATAAATGTTTCACGTGCATGCTCCAAATAAAAGTTAGCTTTCTTCACCGAAGCTTTGTGAACCCATGCATTGTCTTCAGGTTGTTTCCTCTTATCATCTCCTATTGCAATTCCACTTCAGAGCACTATATTTACATTCGGATCCTCTTTGCGAGGCTCAAACCTCATCATCTGCAGGTTTTCAAGCCATTTGAGGTGGTAGCGCCCCTTTGTCGCATATCCTCACTATCAGTGTAGGAGAGTCCTCTATCTCATGATCAAACAGAGTGCAATATTTGCACAACAGACGCATTGGGTTAGTGCGATCAAGGACATAGTGTCTCAATCCTCTGCAATTGTAGCAAATCAGATGTCCTCAACCTTTGCCAGGTCCTCCTCTACCTCGGCCTCGTCCACGCTCTTGGAAACTTGTTCCTGCCATCCCTACACTCTGGTTAGGGGGCACGTTTCTACCTAAACCCTATAGGCAGGTGTTCTATCCATCATCAATTCGTAGCTCCTGCAGTTGCAGTCATTATGCCCTACTGATCTACAAAAGTTGCAAAACAGTTGTTGTGGCATTTGTATAAACTTCTGCAGCATATTACAGTTATCCGTGGCATGTTTTCCTACTACATGACATATAATGCACCACAATGCAAGTCACGTGCTTGGTCCTACTTAAGCTTTGGGCCTCAAAGGAATCGTCGGTCCTCCTCCTGCCATGTAGTTCGTAGAGACCGAGCAATGGTCTTTGTCATGCCACTGACCCTTGCATTTTAGGCATCATATCTCTTCATACACCTCTGGTCGAACTGTCTTGTCCTACTTCAAGCTTTGCATCTCAAGAAATAGATTTTTCAACTGCACATGGATCTGTTGAACCCCCCAAATTTGGATCTTGCATTAGTGTTTCATGCAGTCTCATTGCAATCTCCAAGGCCTCTGCCTGAGTCGTTATCTTCTGTTGTGATAGCGCAACCCTTAGGTGTGGTAGGAGTGAAGCCACAAACCATTCACGATTTTATCCGTTTGTTATGTTCATATTAGCTTCACGGATCTGACACTTCAATCTCTAATCTAATTCCCAAATTGTCTCACATACCTTCGTCGCGATTTATTTGAACCCCACAATTGCCTGTGCCTCAGATTTAGGCCTACTGAATTCTTTGTTCAGTGTGGTCTGGATGTCTGCCACTCCAATGTTTGGGTTATCATTAGAGTACTTAATGTACCAGGTTAGCGTGTGATCCTACAGTGCACTAACCAATGTTGCCTTCTTTAAGTGATCATATGTAATGCCTTGAGATTCCCATACAACTTTTACGACAAACCAGAATTGGTCTAGGTCCTCATTTCCAAAGACTCTAAGCAAAGGCAGCTTCCCTAAACTTGCCATACTGAATGGTGATCGAGGTGGAGGTGGTACAGGTGAAGTCACTGGTGATAGTGGTGAAGTTGGAGGTGGTGTGGGTGGAGGTGTCAGTCATGGGAATCCTTGCCTTATTAACTGAATAGCACTTCATGTAGAAGCCTGTGCTACTTCCGTCGTTTCTGTAAGGTGTTCCTCTTCACGCAGCTCTGAACATCAAGGTAGTTGCATAACCCATTTTTCACGCAATAACATCTTAATCCATGTATTCAAAGACTTCAAGTACTTACCTTGCAGTCCTTTGAAAAAGTGTCGCTCCACCTCACTGTAGTTGACTGAGGTGTCGACCACAAATTCAGTCACAAATCCTCCCATGATGCTATCAAGATTGTTGGGTGTGGAGCACGATTATTTAGAGGTCTTTGTTTCAGCCAAATGTATACCCCAACACCCTTCCATGTGGGGGGGTGCGAGGGACACTTGGGCCCCTCCCCCCAACGGGGGTTTAGGGGGGCCGATCCCCCCCAGCTGGGGGGTTCGAGGGCCAGCAATCCCCCGACGGGGGTTTTGGGGGTAGCGCCCCCAAAGCTAAAAAAAGATGTAAAATTGCCTTGTAAAAGTATAGTAATTTCTAGTCAATCTAAGTTGTTCATTAGGCAGATGATCTGACAGTAGAACTTATGTTTAGTTTAGGGTTTTTTACCCTAGAAGGCAGCTCGTCTCTTTGTATGAGGGCATTGTATTGAAGTTGTGTAATAGATGTGTATTCTCCGAGCGAGAAATAGAGAGGTGAGACCCTGAGAGAAAACAAAGGATACTACAGCAGATCTGCTATAGGTTGTGTCTCTTCATTTTGCTGGATAATAGAAAGGAAGGATTGACTATTCAGGGTGGACGTAGCCCACACTGGGTGAACCATGTATATCTGTGTCTCTCTAGTTTTATGCATTTTCTGTGTTTATATTTTTGCAATATTCTATGTGTTCCATTGCTCTATAATATATAATTTTGTAACAATTGGTATCAGAGCCGAAGGTCTATTTGGCTAATAAACTCATAGGAAATAAGGGTTCCTCGTTCGAGTGGGAGAAATGGTGGAAGATGGTAAGATTAGGGTCGAGAAATTTAACGGCCAAAACTTCTCGCTATGGAAGATGCAGATGGAAGATTATCTGTATTAGGAAGATCTATACCTACCATTGAGCGGAAAATAAAAGATGGCGATGGGTATGATAGATGAAGAATGGAACCTTCTCGATAGAAAGGCACTCAAAACAGTATGGTTGTGCCTCGCAACATCAGTTTCCTTCAACAATTTGAAGGAGACAATGATAGAGGGTTTGATTAAGGTGTTGGAGAAACTATATGAAAAACCCTCAACCTCAAACAAGGTATTTCTTATGAAACGTTATTTAATATGAATATGTCAGAAGGTGGATATGTTGTAGACCATTTAAATGATTTTAATATTGTTACAAGTCAGTTATGTTCTGTAGGGGTAAACTTTGATGATGAAGTTAGAGCTCTGCTATTCTTGTGCTCATTACTAGAAAGTTGGAATGGTTTAGTAATGGTCATTAGTAACTTTGTTTCTGGATCTAGTAATTTAAATTTTGATGATGTTTTTGGTGCTATCCTTAGCGAGGAAATGCGATGGAAAAGCTCCAGTGAGACATTGGGTAATGCTTTGAGTGCAGAGTCTAGGGGAAGAAAAATGGAAAGAGGAAATAGCTCAGGATATCACAGTAAATCAAGGAAAGGCAGATCCAAGTCTAGATCAGGGATAGTGTGCTAGAAATGCGGAAAGAAAGTACACCTAAAGAAAGACTGTAGAACTCGAAAGGGAAAAGAAGGAGATGCACAGTAAGAAAACAATCATGAAGCAAATGTGATAGGTGAGGTGTTACAAGATGTTTTGATTCTTTCTTTTGAAAATATTATTGATTCCTAGGTGGTAGATTCATGGGCCTCATTCCTTGCCACACCTGATAAGAAATATTTTCATGACTATGTTTAAGGAGATTTTGGACAAGTCCGTTTGGGTGATGATATATGCTGTAAAATTGTTGGAATGGGTAAGGTTCTTGTAAAACAACAGAATGGAAACCAATGGTTACTAAAGGAGGTAACACATGTTCCAGATCTAAAGAAAAAATTGATTTCAACAGGGCAGTTAGGTGGTGAAGGTTGTGTGAAAACTTTCACAGATAAAGTTTGGAAGGTCACCAAAGGAGCCCTGGTAATAGCAAAAGGCGAAAATATTGGTACATTGTATTTATGCAATGGTATTTCTAACTTTGTTAATGCTTCAACTTCCAAAGGAACAGATGCATCATTATGACATCATAGGCTCAGACACATGAGTGAAAAGGGGATGAAGATTCTTCACTTAAGGAATTTGTTGCCGGGTTTGAAGAATGTTGATTTGGACTTTTGTGAGAATTGCATTTATGGAAAGCAAAAGAGAGTTAGATTTCTTAGAGTTGGGAAAGAAAAGAAGGGTGAAAAAATAGAGCTTGTGCATACATATGTATGGGGACCTGCTCAGGTATCATCTCTCGATGGCTCTCGTTATTATGTTACTTTTATTGATGATGCAACTAGAAAAACTTGGATTTATTGTATTAAGAATAAATCTGATGTATTTGATACCTTCAAGAAATGGAAAGCTTTGGTTGAGATTGAGACAGGAATGAAATTGAAGTGTCTCATATCAGACAATGGAGGTGAATATTGCAGCAAATAGTTTGATAGGTACTATTCAAAGCATGGAATTCGTAGAGAGAAGACAATTCCAAGAACACCATAAGAAAATGGTGTGCCAGAATGGATGAACAGAACAATCATGGAGCATGCAAGGTGCATGAGATTGCACGCAGGATTGCCTCTACAATTTTGGGCAAATCCTGTAGATACTACTGTTTATCTAATTAACAGAGGGCCTTCAAGTTTCTTAGATTGTGGTGTTCCAAAGGAAGCATGGATAGCTAAAAAGGAAAACTACTCATTTTTAAGGCATTTTGGTTGTGAGGCATTTGTCCATATTAATAAACAAAATACAACAAAGCTTGAGGCAAAGTCAAAGAAATGTACCTTTATTGGATATGGTGTTAATGATTTTGGTTATCACTTATATGATTATGAAAATCACAAAATCATTAGGAGCAGAGATGTAATATTCAATCAAAAGGTCTTGTATAAGAATCAGTTGCAGGAAAAGAAACGAGAAAAGGAAAACAAGGAATATACAGTTCTTAATGAAATCACTGAAAAAGTAAAGGTGCCTGAAAATAATAATAATCAACAACCATAACAGAAGCAACCACCACAACAGCAACAGGCACCGCAAACACCTGAAAGCGGTGTTAGAAGATCTACCAGGATAAGTAGACCCCCTGAACGATACTCGCCTTCATTATATTATTTATTGTTGACTGATTCCGGTGAACCCGAATGTTATGAAGAAGCAATTCAGGTTGAAAGCGGGAAGAAGTGGGAGGTAGCCATGGAAGAAGAGATGGACTCCTTAGTGCATAACCAGACTTGGGATTTAGTCAGGTTTCCTGCAGGAAAAATTACATTGAAGAATAAATGGGTTTACAGGTTGAAGGAAGAAGATGGAGGAAAACAAAGGTACAAAGCTAGACTTGTGGTGAAGGGGTTTGCACAGAAGAAAGGTATTGATTTTGATGAAATATTTTCTCCTGTTGTTAAAATGACTTCAATCAGAACTATTTTAAGTCTAGTAGCAGTTGAAGATTTGCATCTTGAGCAGTTAGATGTAAAGGCAACCCTTCTCCATGGGGATTTGGAGGAAGAGATATATATGCAGCAGCCACAAGGATATGAGGTAAAACAGAAGGAGAAACTAGCGTGCAGGTTGAAGAAGAGCTTGTATGGCTTAAAACAGGCTCCAAGGTAGTGGTACCTAAAATTTGACAAGTTTATGTTTGAACAAGGTTATACTAGATGTCACTCTGATCATTGTGTTTATATGAAAAAAAAATGATGGCAACTATATTATATTGTTATTGTATGTAGATGACATGCTTGTTGTAGGGTCTAACATGCAGGGAATAAATGTGCTCAAAAGAAAATTGGCAAATTAATTTGGAATGAAGGATTTGGGAGCTGCAAAACAAATCCTTGGTATGAGAAAAACTAGAGACAGGGAAAATCGCAAATTAACATTGTCTCAGAATAAGTACATACAAAAGGTGTTGAAAAGATTTAATATGCACAATGAAAAACTAGTTAGTACACCTTTTGCGTCATTTCAAACTTAGTAAGGAAATGTGCCCAAAGACCCAAGAAGACATGGATTATATGTCCAAAGTTCCATATGCATCAGTAGTTGGAAGCTTAGTGTATGCAATGGTCTGCACAAGGCCTAATATTGCACATGTAGTGGGAGTTGTAAGTAGGTACATGAACAATCCAGGAAAGGAACATTAGATGGCAATGAAATGGATTCTCAAATATTTGAAAGGTACCACAAATCAATCATTATGCTTTGGTGGTTCAAACATTTCTTTACAGGGATATGTTGATGCAGATATGGCAGGTGACATAGATAACAAGAGGAGCACTACAGGATATGTACTTACTATAGGTGGAACAACTATCAGTTGGGTTTCAAAATCCAAAGTGTTGTTGCACTTTCAACAAGAGAAGTGGAGTATGTCGCTGCTATAGAGGCTAGTAAAGAAATGATTTGGTTACAAAGGTTTATGGGTGAATTAGGTAAGAAGCATGATATGGGCATGTTATGTAGTGATAACCAAAGTGCCATTCATATTGCAAAGAACTCAACATTTCATTCTAGGACTAAACATATATAGCTCAAGTACCATTTTATACAATCAGTGTTGGAAGATGGAGAGTTGAAGCTAGAAATAATACACACTAGCCAGAAAATTGCAGATATGCTAACAAAAGTTGTAACCAGGGAGAAACTGAGAATATGCTCAGTTTCAATTGGTCTTCAAGGATGAATATGAAGATGAGAAATAGCCAAGTCCAAAGAGGAGTCATTGTTTACCAAATGAAGCAGCGGTGGAGTTGCTAAAATCATTCTCCAAGTTGGAGGTTGTTGGGTGTGGAGCATGATTATTTAGAGGTCTTTGTTTTAGCCAAATGTAACCCCAGGAATTTTGTACACCCCTCCACTCGGGGGGATGCGAGGGGGACTTGTTCCCTCCGTGGGGGTTCGGGGGGGCGATCCCCC
>APFE030708373.1:1259-19982 GCA_000404065.3 Pinus taeda
CCTTTGACTTTTAATTTATTGATAATATAACTAACTTCCTATTGAATAAATTAACTTATTTTTAGGCCCCTAGTCCTACTCCATCTAATTGTTCGCCAGTCTAATTTAGTTGTTAGTCAATATAGTCGTTTCCTCATGAGGAATTATAGTCGTTGGAGGTTTGCTCTATCTATTTAACATGCATAGCTTGATTTGTTTCTTCAACTTGTCCTACGATGAACCACACTGGTTGGTTCAAAACACATTGACAAATAAAATATCATGTGATTTACGCCGAAAAATCTCTCATAAAATTAAATTTCTACATTAGAATATATACCAAAATATTAATTAAAATAAATTATAAAATTAAAAAGGAATGTTAAGATCTAAACGTTTTCATATTAAATAGAACTAAAAATGTGCAAGAAATAAATACTTTAAATTTATAAATTTGCAACGTTGTTGTAACAAATAAACGACGACTTTGTTTAGGTGGAAAATTTATTCACTCAAAACTAGGTCTACAAGGCCATCCCTCCCCTAGTGCTAGGTTCATAGAATTGGGGCACAACGTGCCTAGCGGGGGCCTAGAGCAGCACATGTGTAAATTGAAGTGTGAATTTGGATTCCTTGAACGTGATCCTTGGTGCCACCTATGGTAAGATACATTGGCACATGGTCCGCCATTCCGTCTGTGATGCCCCGGGAAAAATGTAAATATTTGGTTTCACTGTGGTAAACACAAACTGAATATGATATTATTATTATCTGTTTAAAATTTAATAATATTTGTTTTTATTATGAGAGATAAGAAATGTTTTCTTTTAAAAGCTGGTAACTTCTCAAGGAGGAATTTGTTTCTTGGGAAAAGATGGTTGCTGTGGTTGCAACCCTAACTACCTCCCGTAACTAGAAGAGTTTCTAGAGAAAAGGAAGGGAGGGGAGGAAAATTTGCACTGTAGGGATAGGCAAAGAAAGAGAAAAGAGGCTAAGTCTAGTGATGATCAGATAGTCCTGCACAATGTGCAATTAACTTGTGGAATACTGTTGTCTAAGAAGTAAGCTAGGGGGAGATTCTAGTCGTGAAAGATGAATCTCATGGTCGGGCAGTTGAGAAGCAGCAGGAGTCCTAGGCTCGGGTGAACCTTCAAGGAGATCTTTACCAGCCGGAAGAACCAGGTAAGTAAAGAAACCTCTGACGGAAACTGTTGTGTGAACTTTATTATGTATCATACTTCTGTTAAAAGAGGTGTGGAAGGCTTACTGTATAGTGAACAATGGAGGAATTCAAGAGGAGAGATGGGTGTCCTCTCTTGTATATCTTTACAAATTTATGAGTTAGTAGTCTGTGTAAGAGTTTTCTTTCTATTTATGAACTGGAAATAACTGCAAGAGAAGTCTGTAGATAACTAACCATAGACTATTTGTAGGGAGTTCAAAGAGTATAGCAGACTCAGGTTTATCAAGAGGCTATTCTCGTAGAGGATAAGAATCCATATAGTTAATTAACATAATGAACATACAAGAGCTCTTTATTTATTCATGCCAAAACACAAAAAATGCAAGAAAAATCTAGAAGGCAGATTCACATCCTTGGAACTCAAACAAAGAAGAGTCAACTATGATAGTTTTGAAAGAAATTACAGAGAGGCATTGCAGACCCGCATGTATATCGAACCCAAATGCAATCCATTTCTTTCCTACATGCATGCAACTATATTAACATTTGATAGCAAAGCGAATCATGTAGCTATATTAACATTTGATAGTAGAACAAATCATGTAGTTATAGCGAAGCAATCATGATAAAAGTTAGAAAAACCATAACCAAAGCTCTGAGGAGCGGATTAAAGCATAAGAGGATATGTGAATGTTATACGCTCAAGAGGATTAGTAGTACCATAAGGTTAGACTTGAATGAAAACACCAAATTCAACAAGGCCTACAAAACTTAAACCATCATTAACTGTGCTAGAGACTACGTACCCAGAAACCTCATAAAACATGAGAATAAACATAATAGCATTCCTTGGAATTGAAAACTGAGCATTTAAATATAGAATAAACCTTAGGAATTTTATAACATAAAGAAGATTGAAAGGGTTAGATGATTATAGCATAAAGAGAAGCCTTAGTATTCTAGCAAACCTTGGCATGCATTTTAAAATTTAACATATACTCTGGTCCCAAGGACCCTGACGAAAACTGGAAAATATGAGAATGTGCTGAACGAAAAAGTTAAACTAGAGTAAGCTACAGTGGGTTCAAACCAGGAATTAAATATGAAATAGTTCCTATTTAAATGAATGAAATATACAGCGTATCAGAAAAATTAAAGAAGAAGCCTGAGGGCATATGAAGTCTGAAAATTCTCCTGGATAACCGAGACTATGGTTCTGAGAAATAACTAGGAAACAAATTCCATTAACCCTGGAAAGAGCCGCAGAGAAAACCCTGACTGGTGTTATAGAATTCGCCACCAATCTCATACAATAAAAGAAGTATAAAACATAAACACTTAGGTCAGGGGGTTATGAAAACAATTGGAAGAACCCTTTCTTTCAGACGACCCAGAATTTGCAACTCTTAACAGATCTAGAAGTCAAATCCCTCAGGAGAAAATTTCTAGGAAGCTTACCTGATAGCCAGCGCTGAAGGGGTAGAACGTGGGGAGCATCGTTTAGGACCTTTGGTGACTTCTGGAGGCCAGAAACATGTCCCCTGAATGATAAGAGAAGGGAAAATAAAGAAATTGTTAGAAATTTGGATATAAAATATAATGATAACCGGAGAGAAAGGAAAATTCAAGGAATATAAGAACTTTGCATTCATAAACCCCTACCAGAACACTACTGCTGCAAGAACTAGGCCGATTACAGTCCTAAACTCGGCGGTGTCCATAGATCTTCTGATTCATTTGGTGCAAAGGGGTCTTGGACCGTTCGACAGGAAGGAGAAGAGGCGGAGCTAAACAAAACCCTATGCAAATGGATAGAGAGTCTCAACAGTACTAGATAATCAAGGGTGGAGAACATCGAACTAAGCACAGCCCTTGGATAGGCGTAGATGCATCCACACTGTCGATGATGGGAGAAGACCAAGGGGCGCGAAGTGAGAGTGTACGCTAGCCATACCCCATCACATGATAGAGCCGGCGAAAAATATATTTCCAGACTAGATGTTAAGAGTAGACAGCGCTGATAACTCACAACAAAGGGGTGAGAGTACCCAACATTAATGTAATCGTCAAAACATCTATCGAAATTTTTTTTCATCAACTCAAAACAAATTCTCTGATATTTCATAAATGGCGTATTGACTTTTAATAGTTATGTAAGGTTAATATGTAATATTTAATATGCATGTTTTGAGGTTGAATAAGGTTTGACATATATGTAAAAAAAATATTATCACGGTAAGATTATATCATGTAGGTGGGTACATTACAAGTGGTATCAGAGCCAAGTGTCAAAAACTATGGCCTTTGGGAAATAAAACAAATAAAGTGTATTCATTTTATGTTCATTGCTATTGAGTAGTTAAACAAAAATAGTTTACGCGTTGACCCTTCTTCTATTACTTTTCTTATGTTAAGTACAGGAAAACAGAAGACTGTCAATATGAGAAGAGTAGACAGTGTTTGACATAGATTTGTGGTGGGTCAAGGACCTACAATCGGCCCTGAAAATAACCTAGAATTATGGTTACAACTTGGAGAGGAGGCTCGCAATACGAATCTTGCAATATTGGAGACAATACAAGAGTTGAAAAATGAAATTGCCCGATTGTGGGAGGATAAAGCGAGGTTAACCATGGAACAAGAAAGTATCATAAAGAGCCTATCTCACAAGCACAATCAACAATCATTGAATCCCAGCGCTGAGCAGCAAAGCGAGTTGGAGGAATAGAATCATCACACAGGACCAGAAGAGTCAGAAGGAAGGCAGGAGGAACGATATGATAATGCTTCTGAGCAACAGACATCAAAAAGGGAATAGACAGAGTTGCAAGGGGAGTTCCGTAAGATCAAATCACCACACTTTGATGGAGAACTGGAGGAAGCAGCTGAGGCGTGATTTATTAATATGAACAAATACTTCCAGCTATATGAATACGATCACAACCTCAAGGCATGGTTGGCCATTTTCCAATTACAGGGAAAAGCCACCCTGTGGTGGGAAGAAGTTAAGATGGTAAGAGGAGTAAGTGAACAGAATATAACTTGGGAAAAATTTCAAAAATACTTTAAGGAAAGATACCTAACCGAATGCTTTTGTGACGAAAAAGCAAGAGAATTCCATGACTTGCGATTGCGACAGCAAATTATGGATGAATTTATCACTTGTTTTACTTCATTGCTCTGTTATGTGCCTTATATCCGAGAGGAAAAGGCTAAAGTACAGAGGTTCATCAATAGTTTACCTTTGAACATGAGGGAAAGAATTGAGTTTGAAAACCCAAAGACGATGGATGAGGTAATACATAAAGCTCGGATTTGTTACCAGCAAAGCAAACAGAAGGGAGAAATCTTGGGTAAAAAGTGGGTTGATAGGAAAAGCAACAAATTGGCTGGAAATAATAAAGGAAATCAGGGTGGTGGTAACAAAGGATTTGCCAATGGGCAAAGAAACATAAATATATAGAAGAATCCGCTCATATTAAAGCCACCCATTGAGTCCAGAACTAGCAAACAACCTGGAAAAATTGACGATGAAGGGACAACAAGGCCTCCAGTGCAATGTTTGGGCTGTGGTGGACCTCATTACGTAAAAGACTACCCTCAACAAAAAGGAACCGAATAGGTTTCCCAGATCTATGAAGCATCTACAGTTGGTGCTATAGGATGGAGTTTACCAAAGATTAATGCTGCCCTTGAGGATCGTCAGGTGGAGTACCAACTTCCCATCATGGAATTTGAAGGTAAGCTCTTAGACCTTGCTGTAACTCTTTTAATTGATCCTGTAGATACATTAAGTTATATTAGTCCTAAGGTTGTGGAGCATTATAAATTGCAACCTATCAAATTTGAGGACCCTTGGCTAGTACAGCTGGCAATAAGGGCAAAGAGACGAGTGCTTACTTAGGTCAATAATTGCCCTTTAAAGATAGCAAGACAGCTAGTGATGGCAGATTTAAACTTGCTTCACCTTGGTTCGTATGATGTACTAATTGGCATGGACTGGTTAGAAAAACGCGGGTCCATAATTAACTGTAAAACTAAGACTATCTATTACAAAGATGAGCATGGAGAAAAGCAAGAGATGCAAGGAATTAAGCGACCAGTGCAGATTCGGCCAACAACCCCCTCTGAGTTAGCGAAATGCATTAGGAAAGGATGTCAAATTTATGTCATCCAAGTGGGTCATGCCAACTCGAAAAATAAAATAGCCACATTGGAAAACATACCTGTGATATAAGAATTTGCTAATGTGTTTCCGAAAGAGATTCTCGGACTGCCACCCAAGAGAGACATAGATTTTACCATCAAATTGGTGCCAGGAGCAGCCTTGGTGTCCCGAGAACCCTACAAAATGAGCACACCAGAATTGACAGAGTTAAAAATGCAATTACAGGAGCTATTAGACAAAAACTACATTCGCCCCAGTTTGTCACCCTGGGGAGCTCCAGTGTTGTTCGTTAAGAAGAAAGATGGGACCCTTCGCATGTGTATGGATTATCGTCAATTGAATAAATTGACGATAAAAAATAAGTATCCTCTACCCCGTATTGATGAATTTTTTGATCAAGTAAAAGGAGCAATGGTATTCTCAAAGATTGATTTGCGAACAGGGTATTACCAAATCAGGAATAAATAAGAAGACATAGCTATGACTGCTCTTAGAACATGATATGGTCATTATGAGTTTGTGGTGTTACCCTTTGGGTTAACCAATGCCCCCGCAACCTTTATGTGTTTAATGAACAACATGTGTCATGAGTATTTGGATAAGTTTGTGGTAATTTTTATTGATGATATACTTATATATTCCCAAAATATGGAGGAGCATAAGGAGAACCTCAGATTGGTACTGAAAACCCTCCGAGAACACCAATTATACGCCAAGTTCAGCGAATGTGATTTCTTTAAGGAAAAAATACAATATTTGGGGCATATAATCACTAAAGAAGGGATTGTGGTGGATCCTGAAAATATAAGGACCATAATGGAATGGTCAGTTCCAAAGGTTGTGGCGGACATCAGATCCTTCACGGGGCTAGCAGGTTATCGCAGATGGTTTGTAGAAGATTTTCGAGAGTAGCTTATCCAATCACTTCCTTACAGAAAAAGGGAAGAACCTTTAGGTGGACCCCAGAATGCCAAAAATGTTTTGAGAAACTTAAGCATCTGCTCAGCACCGCACCCATTCTAAGCATAGCTGATCATAGTAAAGATTATGTGGTGTGCACGGACGCAAGTAAGGAAGGGGTAAGAGGCGTGTTAATGCAAGAAGGGAAGGTAATTGCTTACGAGTCAAGAAAACTAAAAGAGAATAAGCAGAAATATTTCACTTATGATCTGGAGTTGGCAACCATCATTCACGCTTTAAAAATGTGGCGACATTATCTTATGGGAAGAAAATTTGTATTATTGAGAGACCACCACAATCTGACCAATTATTTTAACATGCCCACCTTAAATTCTAGGCAAGCACGGGGGGTGGATTTCTTAAGTGGTTTTGATTTCAAGATAAAGCATTTGAAAGGGAAAGAGAATTGGGTGGCGAAGGCTTTAAGTTGGAAATTACAATGTCTATATGAGATTTCTTGCAGTCAAGGGAAAAGCCCCTTCAAAGGAATGATTAAAAAGGCAGCAGAACAAGATACCACATATTTGCAAATAAAACAAAAAGTTCAACATCCAACCAGTAAGGAAAAATAGCCAGGTTATGCTCTAAATGCTGTTGAAATGCTGTATTACAAGAAAAGGCTGCATGTTCCCAATCAGAACAACATTAAAAACTTGATTTTGGATGAATATCATAAAAGTCACTATGCTGGACACCCAAGATATTAGAAAATGATCACTATACTCAAAAAAGAATATTATTGGCTGGGTATGAAGAAAGATATGGCTGGATACTTGGCACATTGTCTAGAGTGCCAATAAATTAAAGTACAACACCAACACCCTGCGGGGTTATTACAACCATTACCCATTCCGAAATGGAAGTGGGAAACCATCTCTATGGACTTCATAACGGGTTTGCCCTAGTCAAAGAGAAATAATGACTCCATCATGGTGGTGGTGGACAAGTTAAGTAAATCAGCACATTTTATACCTATGCAATCTACTTACAGAGCTTTGCAGATAGTCCATGTTTTTATGCATAATATATTTAGGCTACATGGGTTACCAAAAGAAATAATTTCAGACCGTGGTGTAAAATTTACATTGGTCTTTTGGGAAACATTGTTTGAAGAATTGGGGACTCAGCTGAATTTTAGTATATCTTATCACCCTCAAACTGACGGACAAACTGAATGGGTGAACCAGGTGGTGGAAGACATGTTAAGAGCATATGTAATGCAACAAACAACCAAGTGGGAAGATTATCTACACTTGGTCAAGTCTGCATACAATAATGGCTATCATACATCATTGTAAATGAGCCCATTTAAAGTATTGTATGTGCGGAAGTGTCGCACACCCTCAAGCTGGGGTGGACTGGAAGACATATTGATGTTAGGTCCAGAAATTCTTAAGGAAATGGAGGAAATGATTAAGAAGGTACGGTCTAATCTAAAGATAGCTCAGGATAGGCGAAAGAAATTTACTAACTAGAAAATGAAGTTTAAGGAGTATCAAGTCGGTGACCATGTATATGTGAGAATTCAAGCAAAAAAGAGCACATTAAAATGGAGTGGGTGTGCTAAGTTGGCACCCCAAGTTTGTGGACCTTTTCAGGTCTTAGCAAGAATTGGGCTAGTAGCATACCATCTCACTCCGCTGAGTCATATCCGGGTCCACAATGTCCTTCATGTTGCTGTGTTAAAAAAATATGTTTATGATCCTAAGCATGTAATCAGCTCGTAGGATATACAGGCAAGAAATAGCTCCGGTAGATCAATCTAAATGCGTTCTTTATTAAAAAAAAAATTGATTTAAGATGTTGCATGTTTCAGGTCGTGCTAGAAGGAGAAATCTTGGTTGAGCTGTTGAACATCCTTGACCAGAGAGAAGTAATGTTGTGGAAACGAGCTATTACCCAAGTTAAAGTGCAATGGGAGCACTTTGGGCCTGATGAGGCCACCTAGGAAGATGAAGATCTCATGAAAAAAGCTTATCCAGGGTTGTTCGTGGCCAAAAGACATTAGGATGATGTCCAATTTTAGGAGGGGAAGATGTGATGCCCGAGAAAAATGTAAATATTTGGTTTTACTGTGGTAAACACAAACTGAATCTGATATTATTATTATCTGTTTGAAATTTAATAATATTTTTTTTTATTATGAGAGATAAGAAATGTTTTCTTTTAAAAGCTGGTAACTTCTCAAGGAGGAAGTTTTTTCTTGGGAAAAGACAGTTGGTGTGGTTGCAACCCTAACTACCTCCCCTAACTGGAAGAGTTTCCATAGAAAAGGAGGGGAGGGGAGGAAAATTTGTGCTGTAGGGACAGGAAGAGAAAGCGAAAGAGGCTAAGTCTGGTGATGATCAGATAGCCCTGCACAATGTGCAAGTAACTTGCGGAAGACTGTTGTCTAGCAAGTAAGCTAGGGTGGAGATTCTAGTCCTGAAAGATGAATCTCATGGTCGAGCGATTTAGAGGTAGCAGGAGTCCCAGGCTCGAGTGAACCTTGAAGGAGATCTTTACCAACCAGAAGAACGAGGTAAGTAAAGAAACCTCTGAGGAAACTGATATGTGAACTTTATTATGTATAATACTTCTGTTAAAAGAGGTGTGGAAGGCTTACTCTACAGTGAACAGTAGAGGAATTTTAGAGGAGATATGGGTGTCCTCTCCTGTATATCTTTACGAATATGTGAGTTAGTAGTTTGTGTAAGAGTTTTCTTTTTATTTATGAATTGGAAATAACTACAAGAGAAGTCTGTAGATAACTAACCATAAACTGTTTGTAGAGAGTTCAAAGAATATAGCAAACTCAGGTTTATCAAGAGACTGTTCTCGTAGAAGATAAGAATCCATATAGTTAATTACCAGAATGACCATACAAGAGCTCTTTCTTTAATCATGCCAAAACTTGAAAAATGTAGGAAAAATCTAGAAGGCAGATTCACATCCTCGGAACTCAAACAACAGAGAGTCAACTATGATAGTTTTGAAAGAAATTGCAGAGAGGCATTGCAGACTCGCATGTATATCGAACCCAAATCCAAACCGTTTCTTTCCTACATGCATGCAACTATATTAACATTTGATAGCACAGTGAATCATGCAGCTCTATTAACATTTGATAGTAGAACAAATCATGTAGCTATATAAACATGTGATACTAAAGCAATCATGATAAAAGTTAGGAAAGCCATAACCAGAGCTCTGAGGAGTGGATTAAAGCATAAGAGGATACGTGAATGTTATACGCTTAAGAGGATTAGTAGTACCAGAAGGTTAGACTTAAAAGAAAACACCAGATTCAACAAGCCCTAGTAAACTTAAACCATCATTAACTGTGCTGGAGACTGTGTACCCAGAAACCTCATAAAACACGTAGAATAAACATATTAACATTCCTTGGAATCGAAAACTTAGCATTAAAATATACAGTAAACCTTAGGAGTTTTATAAATTAAAGAACCCTGAAAGGGTTAGATCATTATAGCATAAATAGAAGCCTTAGTGTTCTGGCAAATCTTGGCATGCATTTTAAAATTTATCATATACTCTGGTCCCAAGGACCTTAACAGAAACTAGAAAATACGAGAATATGCTCAGTGAAAAAGATAAACTGGAGTAAGCTACAGTGGGTTCAACCCAAGAATTAAATCCGAAACAGTTCCTATTTAAATGAATGAAATATATAGCGTATCAGCAATATTAAAGAACAAGCCGGAGGGCATGTCAAGTTTGAAAATGCACCTAGATAACCGAGACTACGGTTCTGAGAAATAACCAGGAAACAAATTCCATTAACCCTGGAAAGAGCCGCAGAGAAAACCCTGATTGACATTATAGAATTCACCACCAATCTGATACAATAAAAGAAGTATAACTCATAAACACTTGGGATGGGGGGTTCTGAAAAAAATTGGAAGAATCCCTTCTTTTCGATGACCCAAAATTTGCAGCTCCCAACAGATCTAGAAATCAAATCCCTCAAGAGAAAATTTCTAGGAAGCTTACCCAATAGCCAGTGCTAAAGGGGTAGAACCTGGGGATCATCATTTAGGAGCTTCGGTGACTTTTGGAGGCCAAAAACATGTCCCCTCAACCATAAGACAAAGGAAAACAAAGAATCTGTTAGAGATTTGGATATAAAATATAATGATAACCTGAGAGAAAGGAAAATTCGAGAAATTTAAGAACTCTCCATTGATAAACCCTTAGCAGAACATTATTGCTGCAAGAACCAGGTCGATTATAGTCCTAAGCTTGGCGGTGTCCATAGACCTTCTGATTTATTCAGTGCGAAGGGGTTCTGGACCATTCGACGCCAAGGAGAAGAGGTGGAGCTGAACAAAACCCTATGCAAATGGACAGAGAGTCTCCACGCTGCTGAATAATCAAGGGTGGAGTACATCGAACTAAGCATAGCCCTCGGATGGGCGTAGATGCATCCACACCGTTGATGATGGAAGTAGACCAAGGGGTGCAAAGTCAGAGTTTACGTCGAGCATACTCCATCACATGATAGAGCCAGTGAAAAATAATTTTCCAGGCCAGATGTTGAGAGCAGACAACGTCGGCGATTAATGACAAAGGGGTGGGAGTACCCAGAATTAATTCCATCATTAAAACTTCTACCAGAATGTTTTTGCATCAACTCAAAACAAATTCTCTGATATTCCACAAATGGCGTATTGATTTTTAATAGTTATGTAAGGTTAATATGTAATATTTAATATGCATGTTTTTAGGTTGAATAAGGTTTGACATATATGTAAAAAAAATATTATCATGGTAAGATTATATCATGTAGGTGGGTATATTACACCGTCCGACTACGCTTGGGCGGAGGCATTGTTCGTTGGGAGTTGTACATCACCAAGTTTCACAAATGGGGATATTTGTGTTGGTACTTGGCACCGCTGAAGTCAGAGTGTTAGCAGTCCAATCATGCACCTCAAAATTCTATTCGAAATATATGTATTTACGTCGTAAGGTGTTCTTCTCTGAAATCAACTTTCCTCTCAAGATACGTGTACATTCATGGGCCTTTGATTTTAGTGTTATATGATTAAAATAATGTGATCCATCCAATTGATTCGACTATTAAGTTAGTGTTAAGTTAGTTACAAAATATACTTACGCGTTGAGATGAACCTCAGCCTTCTCGACATTACCTAGATCGCTCTTGTTCAACTTTACTTCTAGGTTCTTGACCACATAAGCAGAAAGGCAAAGCCCTGTACCCTCTACGATTGGTATTGGATATGCATTGAATAGTGTTCTATTTCACCTTGATGCCTTGACAAGATTACAAGTCCCTCTCTTCATTCCTGTCGAGACTGCAGAGTCGTTGCCCATCGTATCCTTCTTCCATGGTGGAGGGTTTGCTACCCATCGCACTAAATCGGAAAACCTTTTGCGTCTCCATGGAAAAGCATTTTCTACCATGCCTTTTGATTTCATGTTCTACCACATTTTCTGTAGAAAAGTTGGGCCAGCATTAGCTCACTGCCATATAAATGCTTTGTAAGAGTTCTCAGTTAACCCTATGTTGTTTTTCTTGTTTACTATCAATTTTACAAATTCTTTCTTTAACCTTGTGTTTTTATCATGACCACATGAGGGGAAAGGCAAAGCCCTGTACCCTCTATGATTGTTATTGGATATGTGTTGAATAGTGTTCTATTTCTCCTCAATGCCCCAGTGGGAGTGTAGGTTCCTCTCTTCATTCTTGTCGAGATTGCAAAGTCGTTGCCCATTGTCTCCTTCTTCCATGGTGGAGGGTTTGCTACCCATCGCACAAAATCAGAAAACACTTTGTGTCTCGATGGCAGAGCATTTGCTACCCTGTCTTTCGGATTTTGTGTTCTATGACATTTTTTGCAGAGGGCTAATCAGGAGACGCAGTGTTAGTGATCTTCGTGGATTACAAGCGATCACCATAACACCGATTTCCCATTCCATACTACAATTGTGTGAAGGCCATCACATGGTTTAGCTTTGACAATGGTAAGCTCCATTTCCTCGCCCATGTTATTTCTCTTGTTGCTTTCTCTCGTTGGTGTTTGGGCTTAATTCTCGTGGGCCTCAATATCTTAGGTTTTTCTCTCCTTCCTGCTTTAGTTGTGGTGGGAGGCCATGATACACTACAATATTAGCAGTTGGGATATGCTGAGTATCTGTGGAAGATAAAGAAGGTTGTTGAGCTTCTATTATACAGTGAGGCTATTCATGATTTTCACATATTTTAGTAAATGTTTAACTAGAAAATAATAGAATTAATGTCTTGTCAATGTCTGGTGTATTCTATACCTCATACATGATTCTCACATGTTCTGTTGCAGTAAATCCGATCTAATCTTGTGTCGAAAATTTGCTTGATCTCGTTTTCATTATCAATGCTCCAATGCTTCTTCTGATATTTCTTTTTTTTGCTTCTAATTTAGTAAAGTTGTGAAACTTCTACTCCTGAAGTATTCCAACTACATGAGGGTTTAACATAGTACTCAGTCTTTACATGTTCACCTCTACCTCTAGACCCCGACATAGTTATCTTGATATGGGTTTTCCCTAAAATTCATCAAGCTCAAAATATTTAGTTAATATTTAATTTCATTCTCGAAAATATCTGAAACAGACACTTCAAAACATTTGGGAGTTTGATTTCAATGGTGGCATTCCTCCCATAGACTGGTTCTGGAAACCCATACAATTTTTGTTTTACATGTTTTTTCTGTTCTATTTTGATTTTCTTAACGGTTGCTGGGGATCCTAGTTATAAATACTCAACAGTGCTTGGTATTATGTTGTTTTGAAGCTGGTTGTGGTTCAATGAAGTGCATCAAATAACAACAGAAGAAGCCCTTAGGCGTGAATGGTTTAGGAAGGTTCCATTGCCAAAATCAAAATATTTTATGCCAACATATCCAGCTCGACATGATCATGATATGTATGAGGCTTTAATTGTTAATGGTTGTGCCATTTGTTAGCATTATTAAGGAAATTTCTATTGGATCAATATGTAGATCATGAATATACTGTGTAGCTACATGGCTAATCAAGTATTCTTTTGGTTTTAAGCGAATGCAGAGGATTATGTGGAGTCAAGATCCTTTAGAAGGGTGGCGAAGAAAGGCATTGCGACAAGGTGAACTAGATGCTAGCGGGTTATTTTGTTGATATTACCAACATAGACATTTATGGGAGAAATTGGCATGCATTTTGGCAGGGTGTTGATTCCTGAGGTATACATGGACATCAATTTGATTAAACTCTTCAACGCTAGATATTATCAACACTGGGAGTAGAAAAAACTATCTTCAAGTGTTCAATAGTTCATAATGTTGACGAGCAAGCTTACGAGATCAGATTTGTAAGTGGAGGAAGTCAATCAATTTGGATTTTTGCTACCAAGTAAAATATGTTATGGATTTGTTTATTGGTTCATCGAGGCTAATGATTTTCGAGTGCGTCCTGCATGTAGTTTTCATCACAAGGTGTGGCATAAGGACTTCCATTCGAGTAAATTTAGTTCCATTTCAAGGTTGTGCATGTAAAATATTTCTTTGGCATATTGTAAGAGATAATCAAATTTTCACCAAAGTTGTGGGGAATGATATGGTTGGATTTTTTGTAATATGCAGAATTGTTATTTTTTAATCTTGCCTTGTGTGTGCAATAGAACACCTAGTGATAAGTGGAGGACAAGTCCTTTGATATTTATACCACAGAATAGAATGAAGGAAAAATATTGCATACAATATAATGATGCTTATGCAATCTTTCTAGAACCTCCCCAATCCCGATGGATTATTATTGGTGGCATGCAGAGGGAATAGGGGAATAACTTCTCTATTATGATTATCTTGTTTTATGTAAGAAGTAGTACTTTTACAGAGTATGTTACATGACTGGATGATTAAATAATTTAATGATATCAAGGATGAAGTTCAAGGCATGGAACTTTGGAGGGTTTTGTTCAAATCATTGTGTGAGTCATCTTTGGGATTATAGCTACACAAAAATGCCTTGGTTCATCATGTGGTTATCCCATGAAGTGTTCATCTATGTATTTTACTTGGATATTCAGAATGAATCCTTGTCAATAACAAACAAGAGGTGACATGTATTTATGGTAGAGAATCTGGGTCACCAAGATATTATTCAGACTGCCAGTCTTTTGTACACGGATATTATGAATAATATTTGGCCTTGCTTAAAGCAATGACATATTTCTCCCCTAAAATATGAATGTACATAATTGTTATCTCTATTGTTCAAAATTTTTAAATTTGTTTGGAGAAAAAAATATATATTTTACTTGTCAAGTTCTCCAAAAATTTGAATTTTGAAAGATTTATGGGAAGTACTTGAACTTTTTACAACTATTATTCCTATTTTCTTTTCGTCATATTGTTCTTCCTTCTCTCTCTCTCTATTTTTCTTTTCCCCCATTTCATTCTCCTCTGTTTTTATCAATTCTCATCATCCTGACTATTTTTTGTCCATGTCCTCTCATATTCCACTTGCATTAATCTTGGTGCTTGACATATACTACAACATTACGCACCTAGCATGTTTGAGTGTCTTTTCTTATGTATTTAGAATATAATAAATAAATATAAGTTTAGTTTATGTTTAATATAAAGGGACTTTTGCATATCAATTAAAATGTTTCCTCAACAGAACCTTGAATACAATTTTTGTAAGAAAAATTGATTTCTCTGGTTTCTCTAGAAAAAATTCAAATGAAGGTTTCTGTGAATGTCCTTACACTAATAAGAAACACCTTTATACCTTCATCCCTCATTTACCCTTCAACTTAAAATTAGCCATTTAAGAATGATAAAATTCTTAAATTTGACCAAGATGACAATTGAGCTAATGTATCTAGTTTCTTTATTACCTAATATTGAAGTCTTCTCTTTTTACTTTAGTACATAAGCCTGCCAAATAATGTCTAAGTGAGAATTGTTAGCAGGGATTATCTTTCTTTTGCAATTTTACACAATACGTTGTATTATTGTTACCTTTTAGTCCCATTGACATATTTTTGTTGTTATTGGACACTAGAATCTTCTTTTCCATGGAAAACCTTGTTGGGCAACCCTGGGCACTTCAAAGTGTAAACCTGTTAGTGTTGATTACAGTGACTTGACCCTGTAGGGACATAACAAGGCACACAACTGAGGTAGCCAACTAGCCCAAGAGATAGTTGAAATTGTTCAACCACTTGAGATAGCCCTCTCGGCTATCTGATTTTATCTTATAATTTCTTTTCATGAAAGAACCATGGTATTATTTTATTTGGCTACATTCCTTTCTTATTCAAGTGAGGAATAAAAGAATGCTGTACTGGACTGTTAAAAAGGAAATCACGCCCTTCAAATGACATTGCTTTCTTATTTGGCATTATAGCAAGGTAGTATTCTAGAAGTTGTTTCTTTAATGAATTAGTGTATGATTTCAGATGTTTGTTTCAATTTGGTTGTCCAAATATGTTTCTATACTAGCATTTCTTTTATTTAATGGACCACGGAAGTGATACATTAGTGCATGAGACATTGAGAAACCTTTTGTAAACAGATTACTTTACATATGGTTAGCTCAGACATTTCTGGAATTTGTTGAGACATTGAGAAACCTTTTGTAAATAGATTACTTTACATATGGTTAGCTCAGACATTTCTAGAATTTGTTAATATGAGAGAACTTTTATAAATGAAAAAGATTGGAATATTTGTCAAATTTTACCACTTTATTACTTTAATTAAAAAAATATTTTGTAAATAACTAGCCGATGGGAATTAAGCTTTAACACTTCCTGATGTTAATTAGTTGTCAAATTCTCAAGTTACACTTTGACTAAAAACAATGCTAATCTAATCACTCAATAGAGTTAATAACTATATTTTCCTCAACTGTCAGTACTAATCCCAAGCTAATTAATTGTTATGCAATGTAAATTTACGACATGTGTAACACAATTCGTTTTCTATAATTTTTATTATGGGTTATGGTGAGACAATTTCATAGATGATTTGTTTCTTGTTAATGCTTGTTTCAAGATTTATGGAATATGCTTACGATTGCGCCATCACTCGTTTAGCCAAGGAGATGGAATCTTGTTTTGAAATGAGTGCAAGTGGTTTTCCAAGTTTTTTTGTTTTACCGGTTTAAACATTTAAGATTACCATTTTTAATTTGTTTTTTAGTGGAATAGTGGTATATAATAGTACTTTTGACAATTCCAATTGACAGTATGCTGAATTTTGTATGCTGTCATCTTTTGTTGCTAGATCATTGTAGAATATTTCTATTTTTGTATCTTACTGTAGTTATCAAAATAATGCACTTATCTAAAATTTTGTATCATAATATATCTTTGGAGTTATAAATATGTTACATTTGGGCTCAGAAAGATTTTTCCATGGGCAACTTTTAGTCTACTATATTTAAACTCACATGGAATCTTGACAGTGGGGCAGATGGCTAATAGGTTTTCTACCTAAGGGAGAAGTATAAGAAGAAAAGAAAAAAGGTCATCTTCTAGAAGGAGACAAGAGAAATACTAAAGCATTCACAACATTTACCTATAGAGACCCAAAGCTACAAGACCAAGCCAAGAATTAAGTTCAGCACTGCCAATTTATTGGGTATACATGTTTTTATTTTTGGGAAATGATATTTCAATGTAGGTATGCTTTACAATTTACATATCTACTGCATGTTTACCATGAATGGTTGTGTGTCTGTATTTCAGACAACTCGAGTCTGTGCCATGATTTTCAATTCAGATGGAAGGACTTTGTTAATTGGATTGCATGAAAGTTTGAAGGTGGGGGGCTCTTTTGGTGCAATGCATTTTATCTATGGTAGTATTAAAATGTTTGGGGTGGAAATTCTTTTAATGCTCTTATAAGTGCCATTTGTAAAATATCTTGCATTGGATAGCAGGTGTTTTCCTGGGAACCTTTAAGATGCTATGATGCAGTCGATCTTGTTTGGTATAAATTGGTTGGCCTTAACATACATGAAGGAAAGCTTCTTGGTTGTTCATACAATAAAAGTTGTACTGGTGTATGGGTTGTGGACATTTCGGTATGAATAAGTGGTATCCTTTTATGAATTCATGCATTGATTATATGTATTCATGAATTTTATCTTCTGTTGATTGTATTCTGTGGTGCTAAAATAAAGATAGTTACATTAAAGGTGTCATTTGTGGTGTTGTAGTGGGTGGGGGGCCATATGCTGCGGGAAATGTATCAAGAACAAATGGCCATAATGAAGCAAAATTGGCTTCCAGTGGCCATCCATCTATCCAGCAATTAGATAATAATTTAAATACCAATATGGTGAGGCTTTCCTTGTCACACAACACAAAGTTAGGAATCAAGGAACCAAAAGCTACCACATCGGTAACTAGTATGTCACTTAATTTTCAAGCTAGGCCAAGTCGATGAGGCATTGAAGTTTCTGCATGTCATGAGGAGCAGAAATTTCTTTCCAGATAAGAGCTTTCTCAACACTACAGTTCATGCCCTTTGTCTCCAGAATAGAGCAGATGAAGTGGCCATGGTTTTTGAAACCATGATGCGGTGTGGGCATATTCCCAGCACCACCACTTACAATTCAATGTGTAGAGAAATCTATTTTTCCATGTTGATAATGCAGACTTATGGGACGTTGAGTTCATCTCTAATGACTTCAGAAAATTAAGTTATGAATGGAGTTATTTAACTAGTTTCATGAAATTCATGCCAATGAATTCTGGGAATTCATGCTGACAACACTGGTCCCTGTCGTTGGAGATATGAAATACAATTTGGGAATTGAAAAAGATATGGTCATCAAACATTGATTTTTTTAACTCGTTGTGTGAAATTCATGGCAGTGAATTCCAGGTATTCATGCTAAAAATATTGCTCCATGTCACTAGAGACATGAAAGAAAATCTAGAAATTGAAAAAGATATGGTCGATGTTCTCACAAAGGAAGTGGAAATTGCCACCACAACATTTGATGAAAGGTATTTGTATTATTAACCCATCGATTTCATCTTGGAGCCTTTTCAGATGGGGTACTGTATAGCCCGGCAGGAAGCAACCTCTTTCCAACTCTGGACATCTAAGATAAATTTAATTTAGGAAAGAAAATTCAGAAAGATTTTGAATGAATTTTCAATGTACAAAATTCCAAGTTGAAGAAAGTTAAAATCGCTCAAAGGATGAAACATATCTTCTTAATTATCTACCCTCTTTTCGTGTTAGTTCCAAATCCATGAATCAAAATCTATTAATATGCGTTTGTCTTTATTTAATTTAATCTTTAAAAAAAAAATGATTAATAAATTTAATTTAATTTAAAAATTTAAGTTGCAAAGCTATTTTCTATTAACGAGTTTAGAAATTTAACTTGATTCCAAATTTTTAGAATATTTTGAAATATTATA
>APFE030708388.1:2524-31061 GCA_000404065.3 Pinus taeda
ATGAGCTTCAAGCAATGATTGATTTATCTCTCCTTGATTCAACATCTACTAAGAGTACAGAAGTGCAACATCAGTAGCAGATATCAAATGCAAATATCAAATGAACCCTGTTCTATTCATTCACCAAAACCTCCTCTGAGGGTGCAAAAGTGCATGTTCTGAGGACACATTTTTGATAAATTTCTGGACCCTTATCTAAATGCATGAGAAGGGTTTAAATACTACGAACTAATTCTAAAAATAAATTATTGCAAAAATAAAGGATACGGTTTAAATGACCGTCCTTTTTTTAGTAAAATAAAACAAAATTTAAACTAAAATTAAACTATTTCTATGCTTGATCTCTGAAATCACATGTATGCAGCATTTGTTTAATGAGATTTGGGTGGCTGACTTCCACTTTCAGCTGGGCTGAGAAAACAGAATCTATGAGAGCTGGCACCATCTTTTCAGTTGCATTTATAATGCACTTCACATTCATCCATTGGCTATGTGGTTTTACTAAATATGTCTAGTAACAATCCCAGTTTAACTTACTTAGCCTCTGGATTACTTTAGCCTTTCCTTGAGCTCTCTGTTTCCCATTTGCTTCTAGCTGTTGAGCATTTGGTAAGTACCCCAGGGTGGTTTCTGCGATCAAATTTTCCCTGTGTAAATTCTCATTTACACAATCAATAAGTCTGCTTGCTCTGCTCCCCTGATTTGCTTGTCCCATTTGTTAAAGAGCATTTCCTTGTGATTTTCATTAATCCTTGGTGCACCTGCTCTTTTTCCCTCCTCTGTCTCTTGCCATACCAAATACTCAGTCACTCATTTTTCAATCAGATCGTAGTCACTCCGCAATACTATTACTTGATTAGTGATTTTATCACTAATCTCGCAATAATGACTCCACTGTGATATCTTGTGGCCCAATGCTTCTTGCTGCTGTAGTAATTGCTCATTTAGGGAAATGGACTCTGTGATGAACTCTTTGAGCTTCAGGTCGTCCTTGTCCATCTCTCTCAAATCCTGTAATTGTTTTCCTTTCTCATCCAAACCTTTCTCATAGCTTAACTGCATCTGCTAGAAGTCCCGTTGCAACTTTTCGAGCTGTTTCTGCGCTTCGTTATTGACATGGGCTTGTTGCAATTCTTGTTGTAATAGTTGTATCTGCTGCTCCCTTTCTTTTAGCAGTCGCTGTACTTCAGATGCTTTGTCGATTGTAGCAGAGGCGTATGCTCCTGCGATCTGAGATAGTTTGGTGAGATTTTCCGTGGGGTTGCTTGTGGGATCTTTCCAAAAGACGTCCAATTTTTCTGTATTTTGAGAGAGAGTGCTTTCCAGCTTCCTTTTCTTTCTCTACTTCCTTACTACTGCTTTATGTTGTGGGCTGTAAAATACATCTAGGGGAGGAATTTCTTCTACTTTTAGTACAAGCTCAGAGGATGGAGAAATAGGAATATGCTCCACATCCGAGGCTTCGTTGACTATTCCTGTGACTACTTCTTTTATTATTTGTACATCGCTGACATTTGTCTTCATGATCTGTCCTTCAATATTGATCAAGTCATTGAAGGTTTCCCATTCTTTATCTAGTTCAGCTGTGGCTGGTGGTGCTTGGATGACTAGAGGGGGAGGATTTATTTGCGGGGAGGCAATAATCTGATGATGTAGAAGTTCTTCTGACTGGGCAGTGTTATTCACTGACCCCTCGTTCTTATTTAGTTCATCTCCGGATCTTTTAGAGTGTTCAGATGCTTCTTTTTCAGATTTAGACTTAGATCCATTAGTAATAGAACTTCCACTGAGGTTGACACTTGGAGTCAGCTCTCTCGAGGGTTTTAGGCATAGCTTTTCCAAAGGGATACTGGCCAGCCTTCTTTCCCTGTATGTTTTGAATCTTTGAAATTCTTCTGGGGGTAGCTGCTATTGGGCTGTGTGCAGAATTTCTTCCAATGTGTTTTTCTACTGAAATAAATCATCAAATAAATCTTTTTCTCTAGAGAATACCTTTATCTTGACTGTTGTTGTAAAATTTTGGGCGACCTCATAAGGGTCAAATGGCCTTGCAGTGAATTTGAAGAGCTGTAAGCACGTGATGTTTTTTACTTCTGCAAAGGCGTGACCTACATCAAATAGTGAGAAGGCCCCACAGGCTATAGGGAACTGTGGCCAGATAGCCTTCTTCTTGTCTTTTAATTCTTTAGTTAGGCCTCCTTCTCCATAGGTTTGGTAGGCAATCTCTCGAGCTAAGAGTTTATCAGGAATATATACAGGCAGAAGATGAGGGGGTACCGAACTTCCAAAAACCCTGACATAAGTAAACATTTCTTCCCCGAACCATCTTGCGACAGTGAGGATGTCCACTTGTGCTTCAGGAAAGCATCTCGGAGGGTCTTTACCATACAAAATTCTATACAAGGGTAACATAACTCCATGACAAATTTGGTAAAAATATGGGATGAACTGAGAGTCCCACAACTCTTTGTGATATACATGAATGGGTAGAGGGTCTTGTGTCGTCCACTTCCAACCCATAAGAGGAAACTTGGAAATATAACATATTGAGTCCATTATATACGCAGAAAGGTAAAAAGGAGGATAAATCCTCTGAGCCGTAGCTCTTTTGGACTGATAATTGCCAATGGTTGTGGCCAAGTTATCAGATAAAACTCTGGCTCAATCTACAATGGTAGCATTTGTGGCGGCATCCAATAATGGAAGCCACTCCCATGAGAATTTGTTAATATCTGGCATTCGAAATATCCTACAGAGCATGGTAGTAGCAAAGTAGTATGGAGAGGTAAGGGCGCCAGTACTGTACATACCATGTTTATCTTTCTTGAGCGGCTCATCTCTCCTAGACCAATCTTTGGTAGTTTCTGCCAGGTCCGGATTTTCTTTTGCGAAATTCTCTGCAAACTGTTTGTTGTAGATCGCCTGTGGTTTCAGTAGATGATACATGAGCTTTAAATCCTGTGCGACGAATGAACCAATGAGTCCTTGACCATGAACCTTGAACTGTCTATTTTTTATTTCTGCATTATCCAGTATCCATTTGACCATGTCCGTGTATGGGAGAATTCTTGGTCTTGCTGCTATCCGATGTAAGAATGAGCAAGCTAGCTCTGCGAGGGATGCTTCAGAAGAGCTTTGTGAGCCTGTGACAGCTGCAACCCCCATTACTCTGGGATTCTCCTCTTCGACTATGTTATACATTCCTTCCCATGTAGCTATTCCCGCGTCTTGATTGCAAGCCGTGTCTGTATACAAGGTGCATTTTCTCTTCTTTGGAGCTCGGGGCTTTGCTTTTCTTTCCCATTTCGGCCTGCGTATTGTGTTGCATAGTCCTCTGCTCTCCGTGCTTGCAATTCACAAGTGAGGTGAAATTGAATGACAAGGAAGGGTGATGGGAAAGTTTTAAATGCCGTAGACATACCAAATATACCACCTTATGTGAAATGTTCTTTGAAGAGCACACACCCATATTATATTAATAACTGACAGCTAACTCTTTTTATTAGCATTTAAAGTGCATAATCATGTGTCAGCTTAGGGAAACTACTTTTCTTAAATTATGAGCCCGACAGATTTGCAATGGAGCGATTTTGCGATTTGCTACCACAACATCGTAGATCGCAATATCGCAAAATCGCAGATCGCAGAATCATGCTACCGCAGTATTGCAATCTCGCAATATCGCAATATCGCAGATCGCGAAATCACAAAATCGCAAATCGCAGAACCGCAGTATCGCAATATCGCAATATCGCAGATCGCAGAATCATTATGTATGACAAATTTTTTGTTAACTTGTTTCTTGCGAGATGCGATGTTCCGACTGGTGGCATCGCAAATCGGTAGATTTCTTGAAGTGTTTTAAGTAGTTATGCTGAATGCAATGCGATATTTGGTCGTTATTGTTAGCTTGTGAATATTGGGATTGTGTTTGTGAGGTGGAATCCTGCTATTTTCTTGCGATGTGATTTCCCTTGGTCGAGTAATTTTTTACCTTATCATAATTTTAGATTCTAAGATTTTCCAAGGTGGCTTTCTAAGCTTATGATGGTAACTTTATTTGCGAAAAAAGAAATGCTAGCTTAAATTCTTTGAATTTTAATAACTAAGGGTCCCCTCTTATTTTATAATAAAATAAGGAGGGGGGTTGTTGGTGGCCACAACACACCCCTGGAATGCAACACTGGAAAACAATGATAGCTCCTATGTCTAAGGACATCAAAACATGTCTCTAGCCTGGACCTCTAAATGTTTTTGTTAATGTTACAAATGCTCCTTAGGTTGATTCAATAAATTTTACTATTTATCTTTGATTATGTTTCAGTTTTAGGGTTCACCATGAATGTCACCTGAATATCCTAAAATGCAAATATAGCATGAGAAAATAGAAATCATTTCTCTTTTAATGAAAATATAACTAAGAAAGGGAAGAAACAATCAAGATGCAAGGCATAATATGTAGAAAACACAATTCATGATGTAATTCCCTTTCCAATGAAACCGTTCCTATGCTAATGCACATGCAAAACCCTAAATGTCGATGTAATTTTTTTCTTATCACTACACTTAATTTTCAAAATGGAGAAAACTTAGATGAAAATGTTCAATTATTGATTCAATTACACTTTTCAGAATGAGGATTAAAACAACAATTTATCCAAGCAACCAACAACCAAATGGAAGAAGTTTGCTAGCAACCAAGTGATAAGAATAAAGAAAAATCAAAACCGATTATTACCAAAGGCAAACAACAGAAATGCAAACCAAATGGAAGCTTTAATAGAGAAACCACAAGACAATGAAGACTTAGGGAAGTTCAAATGGAAGAAAGTTGACCAAACAGAAGCTCAAGAACTAAGGAAAAATTCATGCAAAAACAGGGGCCAATGTTGGTGCAGAAGAGACACCAATTCATTGAAACACTGGTGCAGAGTGGGCTAGGGTGAGGTGAAACGCTCTGTCAAAGTCACAGGGGGTGTGGCGGGTCGGGGAAAGAGGTTTTCGGCACAAAAATTTCGAAGAAGGACCAATTAAATCACTTCCTAGCTCTATTCTTGGTTGAATAATATAACAAAGGTCTGTCAAGGAGGTAATCAAACACAATGGTCAAGGATACCACCGAGGGAATACTTTGTTCCCCAGTTGAAACACCAATTTGTTATACATGATCTACTATTATGGGAAAAAGTATCTCCCATAGGTCGGTGGCTAACTTAAAACTTCAAAGAGGAGTAACCCAATGGTTTTCCCTAAAGTAAATAGATAATGGAGTGAGGCCTACCTAGAATCCTTCACACGCTTCACTCCTCCATTAGGTTGGAGGCCCCAATTCTAACGCTGATTGCCAAAATCAGAACCTGCATAGTCAAGTTACTGAAGCCAAGAAACTATGAGATGTATGCAATATCATCTAAGTACTTCACTCGATAGATCAACATGGTATTGAAATATATGAAACAACATTAAATATAGGAAAACAATCAATTCATTACATTACTATAAATGGAAGGATATTACAACCATAAGTAGCAGTCGATCTTTTAGAAGAGCTCCTCCAAGTTTTTGACTTGTCCTTGCCTTGTCAGAATATGCACCTCCAGTCACCCTAAATGCATGGAATTAGGACCACTCATTATAGCAACATAAGGGCGCAATTATTCTCCAAAAGCCAACCCCCAACCTCATAGTAGGCTGGAAATATATAGAGAAGTATGGTAAGTTGGGAGTTCTTATCCAATTACCATCCTAGGGTAAGAGATCCACCCTTGATGGAGGGATACGATCAAAGGATAAGTGGTGAAAACTCCATTGTAGGGATGGATAGGATCAGAATGATTTATCCAAGGTAATTTGTTCTAATAACTTCTGTAAACTCCTAGAAGTTGAAGCTTCCAGAATCCCGATCATTCTTCCAAATTTCTGGAACCAATGCAAGTGCAAAGGGGAGAAACCTGCTAGTGACCAATGCAAGCCACAGTGGAGCAACCTGCTAGTGAAGGTACCCTGGTAGGCTTACAGGGAGCGTTGGTCCTCAAATTGGCTTAGATGATGTAGTTTAGGGCTTAAATTCTAGGAAATGAAATGTACATGCTTAGGACTTTGTTCTAGATGGTGACAAGGGGGAATAGGATTTTGATTGATCTTGTTAGGAGGCTTACTAATTGGATGTGACAAAATGGCCTATAACACTTTCCTTCTAGTTTATTATTCCTACATGCTTCCTTTCTTTCCTAGTTGGACTCATTAAGTTTGTATTACTTTCCATTAGATATCAATGTAGGATATGGATCCATTTTGAATCTGAATTTCATGTCAAGGATGTGCGTAAAGTATGTAAAACCATCCTACTTCTACTTGAATTGGTGAATAATCAATGATGATTGAGATCATGCACCTATTTCTTTAATATATAAGGATAAGCTTGATGTAAGATTTATTGGAAAACTCTTATAACAATATGTTCAATTCCAAAGGTCATAGTGTACACACTCTTAAACGTGTATGACATTTACAACATAAATTTGGAAATATTTTATTGATCATGTCTTCATCTATGTAGAAAAAGAGAAAGAATAATGTGAGATAGGACTAATGATTATTGGAACCTTGCTTGGTTACCTTTCATTATTAATGCATGCACAATTTTTTTCAAAATGGTCTCCGTGTTCTAATAGTGTGAGATCTAATCAATCCTAATCAAGACATCATATGACCTCGATAATAAAATATGTAATCCTATATATATAAACACACAATTCAGATACTTGCATACCAGCAAAATCCTTGCCTCTTTTGGTAGTTATTGGTCCATAGTTATTGGTTTCTTAGAAATGCAATCTTAAAACTTGCATTCAACAATATGTTTTGTGGTCAATGAGAAAATGTATTGATTAGTTGTTCATGTTAAATCAAGACTTGAAATTTCCTACTCCATTTACTATACACGTCATCAATGACGGTGGTAGGTGCCAATTCAACTTAATGAAAAGTGCTTGAAAGAGTTAACTTTACCATTTACTAACATACATATTTCCTGTCCCATCACAACCTTTTCTCAAAGTGATACATAATGGCACCTTGAAAAAAGCTTTGTAGTGCGGGATAGCATTAATTAAATTTAATTATCACTAATCATGTAGTTAGAGTTTAATAAAGGCAGTGATCTGGACAACTTCAAGATTCAGTTTGATTGAAAAATGAAAGCTGAATACTAATGTGTAAAGATGATTAGGTGGTTTATTTATGTTAATTCATGTTATTACCATATGACCAACTCCATTTACTGTACACATCATTATTTATGATGGAAGGTGCTAATAAAACTCATTGACGAAAAGTGCTTGAAAGCGTTAACTTTACCATTTATTCATGTACATGTTTTTTGTCCTGCCATGGCATTTTCTCAAAGTGATACACAATTGCACCTTGGAAAAATATTCGTAAAATGGATTAACATTAATTAAGTTTAATTATCACTAATTATGTAATTGGAGTTTAACAAAGGCACTGGTTCGAACGGCTTCAAGATTAATATTGATCAAAAACATGAAATTCAAATTCTAACATATAGAGATGATTGGGTGGTTGAACTCCTTTACGTTTTCATTGGGTTATATCCTTGCGTTATTTGCTTACTAGAGATTAGTTAATAAAGCTAGATACTTATCTTAATACAACTTAGTAAAGCTATATAGTTAGATAATACCCATCTAATAATGCTAATAACCACTAGATAATTCTAATAATCATTTTGTAGCTTTCGATTGACTATCTAATTATGCAATTTTTATATTTGACCTTCGTTTAATTATTTTTATTTTTGAAATTTTGTTTTTATAGTAAAATAACTTTTAATCAAATGATTATTATATTTATTTTATATTTTTTAGATACATTTAGTTTACTATTTCTTTTTTCTAATTAATACAAAACTGGTAAATCTAACGAATTCTTACAAAATTTTAAACAAATTTAACCAAAAATTATGTCAAAAACCTCTCTGCGACCCATCTTTTGGTTATTCACAAACAATACCTTGGTTAATTGTTTCCATGGATGTGGACCATGGTTTCCAAAAAATTGATTACTATTCGCCATCTCACATAGATTTCTATGCCGAATTTGCATTAGCGTCATGATTAGAAGAGTTATACGTCTCTAAATATTTTGTTCTCATACGTAATAATTTATTCCTTGCTTCACATAATCAACTTACTAAAGAAATCTATTATTTTCACCATCTATGTGTCTCCGCACTTTATCATATGTTGAACTTACAGGAAATTAAAAGACATAAATCCAATATAGATGCATTATGTAGGCCCTTTCGCCTTTCTAGCTTTCCACGGATAAATAAAATTCCAGATAACAAACACCTTACAAATAGTGAAATTATTTGTAGTGGACATTTTGGAGTACTCAACATAATGGCGACATATAAACAATGCTCGTGGAAGGTGGAATTATGCCGAGAAGGAGGGTAGAAACATGATTGTGGATCTCCCTCAAGTGATGTCATGGGGTACCAGACCCCTCTCGAGTGACATCATGGGGTATCGCCCCACAATTTACAAGGATCTTGGATCTCAGCGACAGAAATATCCATTGCCATTGATGGAAAAGGGGTGGACCTTGGAAGAGAAATTTGATTATGGACACCCTTCTGGTTGATGTCATAGGAATTCGTAATCATTTTGGGCCATAGATATGGCCAAAGCATATCAACTATTGAATTAGAGTAGGACCCACAATGAGGTGGGGCACAATCACCCATAGATTTTTTTTAATAAAATAAAAAAAATTTAAACACGCACTAAAACAATTGATGAGGTGGCTAGGCCCATGTCAATGCCACATGGAAATGAACTTGGTAGGGTGATGTCAACGATGACATGGAAACTGAACTAGCAAGATGATGTTAAAGGGGCCAGGTGGCAACACCAGGGCCATTGATCTACATTGAATGTGGTTGTTTCATCCCATCGAGCGTGGGAGGATAGATTAAGTGCCATGTAGGTCATCATAGTTGTCGATCATGTTTAATTTGAACTATCCAATTTCAAGGGGTGTAGGTTCAATCTTTGACTTCCATGTTAATTGGAATCCAATGGCATTAGAATCGTCCGATTGGTAGAAGTATATTTTGCTGGATACAGAAAGGAAATGGGCCATGATGGTGTTAGGAAGGCTGGTGTAATATTTCGTAAAAACTCTCATAAAATGAGCATTGCTGAATACTTAAATATTCTTCTAATTCATAATTACAAGAATTAATTCTTAATTTTTATTTTGAGAATAATTTATATTCTTTTATCTAAATAAATTATATTTCCAAGTTAGCATATTTTTTATTTTTAGAACTAATGAGTCATAGTCTTATAAAAGCTATGGATAAGTTATATTTTGTCGATGAGGAAAAATCAAATTTACTTTGGAAAAAAAGCATGAGAGATTTCTCGATGATTGATTGGGTGACTTTAGAATTTAAAAAAATATGATTTATGGAGTGATTTTCGAATTTATGTAAAATCTGATTTATGGAATGCTTTTAGGATTTAGAAAAACAATTGCATTTTCTTAATTCTAATTATTGTAAGCCTATGGGAAAATATGAGAATTAATGACAAAATACATGTAGAATCAAGCCAAGAGAGAGGAAGGAGAGACTCCATGCATGCATTAAAAGATAAGTAACTATGCTCTTTGAAAATTATTGTGTTTTCATATCGTGCATGAAGAAATAAGAATCAAATTTATTTGCTTGGAAAATTTCATATGATAAAGAATAACAATTATTTTCTTGGGAAAAAATTGTTATGAGGAATTTGGTATCTACGGATAACTAATAATTCCCTAGGTAGGTAGCTATACCTAGTGTTTAGTCAATTTAGCATGTCCTAAATTGCTACATTAATTATCAATCCGAGAATCGTAAATTGATGAAGTGTGGTGCACTATATGTGAAAGACAACCTCTTTCTTACCTTTTATTGTTTTCAATTTTTATTTTGTTTTTAGGGTTTTGTCTTTTTTTGGTCTCCTAATGCAAATGGAAATCCTATTCCTAAGTTTCAAGAATACTTTTAGAGGGCAAGTATGGATGTAGTTTTAAGACGAGGTTTATGTCTCTTCTGATAACATCCAGAACTTAGCACTTCAAAAATATCTCAAAACATGCTAGTGATAAAATCAGTTTTTGAATAGGAATGTAAATGTGCAGCTACTTAAATCAAACAAAAGATGAAACATTGATCATGAAATCACTGTGTCTACTGCCCATCTAAATACAGAAATAAAATCTAAACTATTGCACTCAAACAAACCAAAAATTGCAGACTAATGAAAGCAAGATCAATTTACTTCACTTATAATCCGATACCTCACCAAGTAGCTTTTCGGGATTAAGCCATGGCACCAGAGATAACGTCAAATAACATGAAGAATTGATATCTAAATTACCTACTTGCAGATTAATGAAAGTCAAATCAAATCACTTCACTTATAATCCAATAGCTCGCCAAGTAACTTTTCGGGGTTAAGCCATGGCTCTAGAGATAACTTCAAATAACATGAAGAACTTGATATCTAAACTACCTACTTGCAGAATGAAAGTAAAATCAAATCACTTCACTTATAATCTAATAGCTCGCCAAGTAGCTTTTCGGGGTTAAGCCATGGCTCTAGAGATAATGTCAAATAACATGAAGAATTTGATGTCTAAACTAGCTAACAACAACAAATAAATAAGACTGAAATCAAAGCATAACTGAATTGAAAAGTTAAAAAAAAAAAAGTTCAACAGAGAGGCAAATCTCATGTCACTATTTGATGCAAAAATTATATGAAAAACCTTGAGCATAACCTATCTTGAAACACACTGATCAATGTTAGTAAAAGTATGCAATGCTAGAAAATCATGTACAAGAATGAAATATTAACAACATAAATGAATTATGAAACATATACAGTTAAACAAACTATGAAATATATACAATGGAAATAAGAAAACGATGCATGAAAACTTTACAAAAATGAAAAACAAAACCTCAGCCAGTAGGGGCCCTTTGCATGGCCTTGGTTAATACGCTGTCAACCCAAAATCACGCTTACACAGTCATTAAAAAAAACAGAGTTTTATATTGCAAAACAGAGGAAATGTCTTCTTGTTACAACGACAGGGCTAACACTACAGCAACAACATAAAGACTAACAACAAGGCCGACTATTTGTGTATGCAAACATGTTATTTATAGAGGAAATTGCATAACTGTTTTTCTGTGATAAATATTCAGCAGAGGACACGTAAAAAGATAGAACCCGTGAGCTCAGCGTCTTAGTTGCCATGATCATTCAATCTACAAAAGGTGGATGTTGTATTTGTGTTGTGAAGATGGCTTGCAGCTGTCAAGAGGGATCCACAAATCTAGGAAAGGTCTCATACCTTTCACGTGCTGAAAACAGAGACCTATTTGTTATAGGACTCCTTGTTTGATCGTCCTTTGACCAAGGCTTTTCTTTATGAATTCGATTAAACAGATAGGACCTTGTCCATGTCCAGATCATTCCTGAGCTGCCCATGTGCCTCATTTTACTTGCCGACACTTGTAACCTATAGATCAATAAAAATAGCTGTGGAATTGTGAGTTAGCTGCAGAAAGTGGCTACATTCCACAATTGATTAACAAAATCTAAGTCAAATAGAAAACACAAAAATATAGTTAGAAAACCACTTAAATGCACTCCTAGAATCAATATGTAAATATCTTTGATAGCTTATGAGGCACTGGTGTGGGAAAAAGGTCTAGGAAAGTATGTAGAAGAGAGGTAGTTTTAGGGCTCAACATACCCCCATGGTGAAGCTGTTGCATGTCCTCATGCAAACAAAATTGTGACCATCCTCCCTTCAGTTCATTTGTTCTGAGACCTCTGCTAATACATATAGCCTTCTTTTCTTCTTCCTTGGTGTCATTGTCATCCTGGGCTTCATCATTAGGCACCTGTATTTGAGCTTGATAAGGGCTCTACTCAACCTCCTGTTCTTTTTCTTCAATTTCCTATTTTTCTTGTGCCACAATCCAAGATGCAACATGGTGTTGTCATGGATAATTTTATCCAACCTTCTCTATTCTTTCAATGTTTCATTTTCCCTTTTGATGTGTCTATTCAGGACTTCTAGTTCAAAAAATTCATGTTTTAGTGATTGGATCAAAACTTCTTGGGCTGGATTAGGCTAAGTAGATGAAGTGCCTTGGTCCATTGTAGTTTTCTCCAATGATTCAATAAAATCATACATTTTTTGCTGAGTTGGATCTATTTCAGGTGTAGCCTTTCTTGGACTGATCTCAAAATCTGGTTGAGAAAAAGGAGAATGTTGTGGGCTATGGTCAGGAGGGATTGCTGGTGACTGTTCTGGTGTTTCCCCTCCTAATTCTATGAAGTGGGCCCCTTTAGTTTGCACTTTCTTCAATTTACCTTTAAGTCTGGAGCTCCTCCTTAGATTCTGTGAGTTGGTGTCTCCTTTTTCCACACTTTGTTTTTCTTTCCCTTTTTCCTTTGCTTTAGCTGATTGTTCAAGGTGGATTGGTCTTTCAGAAAGTAGTTGATCCTCTTCTGAGGAAGGTTTTGGGGTTTGATAGACATCTTCAACATTTCTTTTCCCCTTTAGTTTCAATTGCTTCCTAAACTCAGTCAAAGTTTCAGACAACTTTTATTCCTTACTAGTTTCTTTAGTTATGCTAGTAGGAGTATCTTGAATGTTTACACTTGTTTTTCTTCTCCTACTTTTCCTTGCTGAGCCACCTTCAAGTGTTTCAGGTGGGTCCTGGAAGAAGTTTCTAATCGGGAACTGTTCCCATGTGTCCTTTCTTTCCTTCAATTGTTTTTCAATCAGAATTTTGACAAGGTCGTGATGGTAAAGGTGAGGCTCTATGTCATCCAGATTCTTTTGTATAGTTGTGGACATCTTTTTTAGGATACTCAATAGGAAATAAGGCAAATTGACCGTTTGAGTTTCTAGAAAATTCATTAGTAACCTGATGTGGTAGATGTACATGGACCCAAACCTTCCTTCACACGTAATAAACATCTGAATTATCAATAATAAACTAGTCCACTTTTCCTCTAGAGCAGAAACATGGATTCCACATTTGAAAAGGGTTATATCCATATCTGGGTTACACAAAATAATCCTCTAGGCCCTCTCATCAAAGTCTTTGTTTTTGAACCACCATTCTCCCTCCTGTGGGAGCTTCGTTGCTGCTGCAATGGATGCCTCTATGACTAAGAATTTGAGATCTCCAACCTCAACTTCCATGCCATTAAAAGACCTTGCAAATGTCTTCATGACTTCTTTATTGTGACCTCTGAATTTATAGATAAATTGTAGCCACCGTGCTTTCCTTAATGTGCTTTTTAACTGTGGATAATCCTACATGAATTTAGGCCCGTTCGGTTCTGTTCTTCCCAGAAGGCCCATTCCTTCCTCCTGCTTTGAAAATACCTCTGTAAGTGATGGATTGACGGATGTGGAACGGTTGTGTGAGTAGAATATGGAGGAGGACCAATAGTTACCAAATGGAAAGCATACAGAGTATGTAATGAAAATGATTTCATGGAGCAGAGGCTTGTATAAACAGACTAGTATTGCCAATCGTAAACTCAATGGGAGAGTATGGAAATACAGTGAGTCTTGGCAGAATTTTGAATTAAAAGGCTGCAGATTGGACATTAGCGAATTCATAAATGATTGCGGAGTTGTGTGGCAGAGGAGAGACGTGGTCAAATAAGATTACACCTTCATAATTAACCGGTTCAACAGGTGGAATGTAGACGTACAATTAAGTACGAGTTAGACTCGGAAGCAAATCATGAGGCTGTTGGAAATTGATGCGGAGTTCGTGGTGGAATTATGCAAAGGTCATGGAGGAGTTATGGAAGCTATCAATTCGAATTATTACACATAATGGAGACGGTGTTTTTACAACTATACAGATTATGTGTTTTAAAATGCTATTTGAAATTAATTTTGCTCATACCTTAGAATCTTACCACTTCTGTTCACTGACTTTTGATTGGCTGCTTCTCGTTGGTGCTTTAGGTGCTAACATCTTCAAAAAACTTCCTCTTCCATACCTGCATCTGGTTTTCATCATTATTTGGCTAACATCTGACTGTCACTACAGAGTAACAGAGTATTAGCTGCAGAATCAACAATCAGTTGCGGAATCAACAATCAGCTACAGAATCAGTATTCAGCTGCAAAATCAGAGTTGGCTGTGGAAACTGACACAGTGAGCATATGACTTAGTGAAGTGAATGGAGATGGATGGAAATAAATGATGACTGAATGAATGATATATGAAAATTGGACATGAAAAGACTTTTATTGGCGAAATGTGATGGCGAAATGGAATGAAATGAAGTGAAGTGAAATGAAATGAAATGGAACAACTATGAATGAAATGAGAGGGATTTTTTTTGGAAAAGATAGGGCGTCAGAAGTTTCTGATTTTCGCCCTGTATTTTCTGTATAAGATTACCAATCAGTGATTTGTTTTCAGGCTTATACAATTTTTTTTTTCACAATGAAATGAACAAAGACTAGGCTGGTGGAGAAGAAGGATTCTTCTTCACCAGCCTTATTGTAGAATTATCTTGAAAGATTTTGAAAAATTCCTCCTTTGAGAGTGGCTTATGATAGATCTTCAATCTGTGACCATTCACAATGAGAGGAGTTTGATACTCATCAATGGTTTTGATTCTTACCACTCCATTGCTAAAAACTTTGTCAATCTCATATGGCCCAAGCCAATGAGTCTGAAATTTACCTTTGAAATCTTTGAACTTGGAATCAAATAGCAATGCCCAATCTCCTTCTTAAAACGTTTTCTCCTTGATGTATTTGTCATGTCACTTAGCTCTTTGATATTGAACTAGATCAGTTCTTAGGATTGCTTCTTGTCTGATCTCATCTAGTTCATTCAACAGCTCCATTCTATACTTTTGAGCTTCTGATAAATCCATCTCCAATTGAATTGCCATCTTGAAGGTCTTAACTTGGAACTCAGTGGGGAGCAGAACTTCTTTCTCATAAACAAGTTCATAGGGAGAATGTCCTGTTGTGTTCCTCCATGTAGTTCTGTAGGCCCATAAGGCTTCAGGAAGCCTTTATGCCCAATATCTTCTATGTAGATGAACAGTCTTGGTATTGATGCCTTCAATTACTTTGTTTGTGGACTCCACTTGACCATTTGCTTGAGAATGGTAAGGAGTATATTTTCTGTGCTTGACCTTGTATTCTTCCATCATCTTCTCCACCAGTTTGGATGTGAATTGGCCTCCCCAATCTGTCACAATTTCCCTTGTAACACCAAAGTGAGTAAAAATATCCTCATAAAGAAAACTAACAATTGAATGCTCAGTAGTAGAAAATAATGCTTTGGCTTCTACTCATTTAGTGACATAATCAACACATACCAATATATACTTTTTCTATTTGGATGGTGGATTAATAGGTTTAATAAAGTCTAAAGCCCATTTTTCAAAGGGTTCAATGAGTACATATGGGTTGTAATGGCATCTCATTTGAGAGGGTAAGTTTCCCTACTTTTGGCAGTTGTCACACCTTTTGAAATATTGTTTTTCATCTTTGAAGAGGGACAACGAATAATATCCTAAAGAAAGGATTTTATAGGTTGTCCTTTTTTCAGCAAAGTGTCCACCGCATGGTTCATGATGACATGCTTTGAAAATATCAGGCATTTCATCTTCCCTGACACATCTTCTGATCACAAGATCTGGCCCTATTTTAAACAATTCGTTAGAAATCCATGAATATTTTGAACTCTCCTGAATAATCTTTCTTCTTTCACTAGGAAATAAATATGGAGGTAGTTTCCCTGTAACCAAATAGTTAGCTATATCTGCATACCAAGGAGTCTTAGTAGTTACTGCAAATAAATATTCATCAGGAAATTGTCCTCTACAGGAGAATCTTCTTTAGTATTTTGAATTCTAGACAAGAAATCAGCTACTGTGTTTTGTTTCCCTAGTCTATCTAACACAGTAATATTGAATTCCTATAAAAGTAGGAGCCACCTTGTAACTATGCCATTAGTAATGTGATTTTCATTAGAATTCTAATTGCAGAATGATCAATATGAATAAAAGTTTCATAGCCTATTATAAAATGTCTGAAATTATTGATTGCATGAACAACAACTAAGAACTTTTTTCAGTCATAGTATAATTCAACTTAGTGAGAGTTAAATTTTTACTGGTATAGTAAATGGCATAAGGAACTAAATCTTTTTGTCCCAACACAACCCCTAGAGCCATATCTGAAGCATCTGTAGAAATATGGAAAGGACGTTTCCAATTTGGTCCTCTTAAGATAGGCATTTCAAATATTTTTGTTTTCAAAGCTTCAAATGCTGATTGGCAATCAGGACTCCACTTGAATTCACAGTCTTTTGTAAGCAGTTTAAAGAGTGGAGATGCTATTTTGGTGAAGTTTTTTATAAATCTTCTATAATATCCAATAAATCCTAGAAAACTTCTAACATCTTTTTGACAATTTGGAATAGGTAACTTGGAAATGACTTCAACTTTTGATCTATCAACTTTAATCCCATTCCCTGAAATATGATGTCCTAAAACAATACCTTCAGTAAACATCATAAAGCATTTTTCATGGCTTAATGAAAGGTTTGTTTCTTTACATCTTATAAGTACTTTTTCCAAATTTGCTAATGCTTCTTCAAACCAGTCACCATAGACTGTAAATTTATCCATATAAACCTTTACACAATCATGGATTAGATCAGAAAAAATTCCTAGTACTGCTCTTTGGAATGTTGCGGGTGCATTACATAATCCAAAAGGAAGCACTCGATAAGCAAAAGTTCCCCATGGACAGGTAAATGTGGTTTTATCTTGATCCTCAGGTGCTACTTGAATTTGATTATAACCACTAAAACCATCCATAAATGAAAAGTACTTTTTGCCGGCTAATATATCTAATAGTTGATCGATAAAGGGCAAAGGAAAGTGATCCGTCAAAGTTGCTTTATTCAATTCCCTGTAATCAATGCATACCCTCCATTTACCATTCTTTTTAGGTACTATAACCAAAGGAGAAACCCATCGGCTATCTGAAATTGATAAATGAAGTTTACATTGAGTAGTTTTTGGAGCTCTTCTTTCACTATCTCCCTAAGATTTGGATTCATCCCTCTCTGGGGTTGTCTGATTGGTCTACTATTTTCCTCAATATAGATATGATGGATGAAATTCTTAGGATCAATACCTTTCATATCAATATACTCCCATGCAAATGCAGTAGAATTTTTTTACAAGATTTTGGTTAGTTCTTCCTGATGTGACTTTTCCAAATCTTTATTGATATTTAAGTTTTTCTTGGAAAAATATCACTGGTAGAACTACCAAACTCTTCCATAGAGTAAAGAGACATTTGTCTTGATAATAAATATTCAATGTCAGAATCTAACTGAAATTGTGTGAGGTCATATTCCGAAGATGTCTCAAAAAATTCTAATGTGTTCAGAATTTGATTATCTTCATTCATTTCAGAAATGGTAAAGACAGGTTGTATAGTGTCCTCATCATCGACCCATTCATCGTCTCCTACTTCTGTAATTGCTTTTGCTGGAGGATACAAATTGAATTTCTTTGTCGAATTACCATCAGAAATGTACATATCCCCAGATCTACAACTAATTAAAGCATCAGTTGTGGCTAGCCAAGGTCTTCCTAAGATAAGTGGGTGCCCTCCTAGATTACTCTTGGGAGTCAAAATCATGAAATCTACTGGATATTCCCGAGAATCTAAGGAGACTGAAATATCTTCTAATACATCATCTAGTTTAATTATTGATCTATCTACAAGCTACAATAAAGTAGGTGTAAAAAGAAGATTAGGAAGTTTAAGTTGTACCATAGTCTATCTACTCATAATGTTGATAGCAGCCCCTAAGTCAATCAATGCGTTTGGAATATCTATCCCATTTATGTGTGTCTTGAAAATTGGACTACCTGGATCTACATACTCTTGCATGGTAATTTTTCCCATCGTGATATCTGCAATTTTTCCTACCAGGTGGATTCTTCTTGTATCTCTTGGTTTCCTTCCCGGTCTTTTGAGACTTAACTCCTTTATTGTTTTTGCTAGAATAGGTATCTCTCTAATGCCTTGTAGCAAGGGGATCTTGATACAAACATTCTTTAATTCATCTAGAAAATCATAGTAAGGCAACAAGATTTGGTTTTCCACCCCTTTATCAATTTGTAATCTTTCAGGGAAAGGAGGTGTGGATGAAGATGCAGGTTGCTCAACTATAGGAGTTGTGGGGGTTGAATTTTCTTTCTCTTTTTGAGTGTTTGAGTTTTGAAGAGATGCTTCCTCAAAACCCTTATTTAATTTAAGAGAGTCCTCCTTAGAGGTATCTTGCTCTTGTACATCTATAGAAGGTTTTTCTAAAACTCTACCATCCCTGAGTTGTACATCATTAAGAGGAACAATCATATAGGTAGGAAATTGTTGTCCTTCTATCATATAAGTATTCTGAGGATTTTTATTGTTAGGATTTGGAAATGGCTGAGCGAGCAATTGATTTTTCTTTTGTTGAAATGGAAGCATGAGTTGAGTATTCAGATTTTGTTGAGAAGGTTGTTGTTGTGGAAATGGCAACAAAAGCTGTGGATTTTAATTTGGAAGTTGTGTAGTTTGTTGATTTTGAAGAGATGGAGGATATTGATAAAATTGAGCAAATATCCCATAAGGATTTTGCATCCCTTGTGCCAATGATTGATATGGATTTTGAGGTTGAGGCCAAGGTTGTTGCCAAGAATTCCAATTTGGCGGGGTTTGAAAATTCATAGGGTTGTTAAACCCTTGATTTTGTTGCCCCTACCAAGGTCTTCTTGAAACAAAACAGAGAGATTCTACTTAATTTGGATCTTCTTGAAAGATAGCCTTGAGCCCAGGAATTGAAGGACAATCCTTGGTCTCATGATTCTTTGAGAAAATCATACATGTTTCTACAACTTTTGCATCCAAGGGGAATTCCCTTAGAGCATGTTTCTTCCTACATTTTGGACAAAAGATGGCCAAAGCATCAACTTCTATTTTCTACTTGTTTTGAATTTTAAGGGTGTTTAGTTGTTCACTAAGACTCCCTAGGATATCAGTTTTGAATTCATCAAGCATATTGCCAATCTCTGCTCTACTTACTGATCCAGTTGCAGATTTGTTTGCTCTGATAAGAGAAGGATCTCTAGGCCCTTTTCCTGCTTTAGATTTTCCCCTCGAGAGATGGACACATAGTTCTGCTATGTCACGAAGCGGAAGTTGAGAAATGTCTCCCTTCCCCATCATGTTTAAAATATCTATCCATTCATCTCTAATGGCTTTCAATAAAAGGGCTTTCAAAGTTTCTTCATCTAAGTTACTTATTTTGGCTCTCTTTAAATTGTATTGAAATATTTCAAGTAAATCCTCCAAGTTTTCATCTTCTTTTTGCATCATTTTAAATACCTCATCCTTGTGATTGGTGGGCATACAATAATCCGAGTATCTATCCAAAAATATTTGTTTCATATCATTCCAAGTCCTAATAGATTGGGTGACTAATCCCATGAACCATTTCAAAGCGGCTCCCTTTAATGTTGAATGAAATAGTTTGAGTTTTTAAGAGTCTTCCATATATTCATAGGTTCAGCACACGACTTCAAACTCAAATAGAAATGTTTCAGGATTCTCACTTCGCAATCCATAAAAGTTGGGGAGGATAGATGGTGAGATGGTTTTCATCATTGTGTGAGTTTCCTCATGAGATATCTCCTTCCCTATTTCTTCCATTATTACCTCCACCTCCACCATTGTTACCTCCATTATTTGCTCCTCCTCTACCTCTACCCCCAAATCCATTTACTAATTCCTCCATCATAATGGTTTCCTCAGAGTCTTCTGGTTCTTCTATCAAGGGTGGACAAGAGAGAGTTCCTTCCTTCTCTTCTTCGAGTGATTCTACTTCTTTGATTACAATATGCTTTCCCGTAGAAGTGAAGAAAGAGTCTTCTCCTAGATGAGATTGGGTAGATAGTGTAGGAGAATTCTCTAGTTCAGCTGCTACTCCTTGAATTCCAGGAATCTTAAGGCTAGGAGTAGATGGTGTTGAATCTTGTCTAAGCCTTGAAGAAGCTGGAGTTGTGAAAATCGAACTCTTGGCCCTAGCTATAAACCTTCCCCTAGAATCTCTTGCTCTATGCATGTCATTTTATTTTATATTTCTTTTCAAGTCGGGCCAATAATTCTCTTTTTGATCTTCCATATCACACTAGGTGCAATAAGAGAGCATACTCAGGAAATTATTGAACCAATAAATCTCTTTTCTGATCCTACAGATCACACTAGGTGCAAGAGGAGAGCATACTTTGAGAAGTTATCAATTTTCCTTTCTTTGATTTTTTTTTTATTATTATTATTATTATTATGTAAGAGATTGGCTACCTAGTTATACTTCCCCGGCAACGGCACCAAAATGTTTGGTCAATTTAGTGTGTCCTAAATTGCTACATTAATTATCAATCCGGGAATCGTAAGCTGACGAAGTGTGGTGCACTATATGTGCAAGATAACCTATTTCTTACTTTTGTCGTTTTTTATTTTTATTTTCTATTGGAGGTTTTTATCTTTGTTTATCTCATAATGTGAATGGAATTATTATTCCTAAGTTTCTATAAGGCAAGTATGGTTATAGGTTTTAAGGCAATTATGTCCTCTATAAGGGTTCCCAAAACTTAACACTTTAGAAGGTCTTAGAACATACTAGTGATGAAAATAATACTTGAATCAATAATGAAAATATGATGCTATTTAAAACAAGTAATTAATGAACTACTGATCATGAAACTATCATCTCCGCTGCTGTCTAAATACCAAAAAATGATTTAAGCTACTACACTCAAGGAAATCAAAAATTGCAAAGAAAGTAAAACTAAAATCAAATTACATCATTCATAGTCTAATTTCTTGCCAATTAGTCTAGCTATGGCTTTCGGAGATAATCATCAATGACATGAGCAATCCAATATCTAATTGCAAAAAAGTAAACTAAAATCAAATCACAACATTCATATTTCGATCCCTCGCCAATTAGTCTAGCTATGGCTTTCGGAGGCAACCGTCAATGAAATGAGCAATCCAATATCTAATTGCAGAAAAGTAAACTAAAATCAAATCACAACATTCATATTTTGATCCCTCGCCAGTTAGTCTAGCTATGGCTTTCAGAGGTAACCGTCAATGACATGAGTGAGTTGATTTCTAAACTAACTTAACAAAGCAAATGAACAAGACTAAAATCAACAAAACAAAACTGGAGTTAAAAGAAACTAAGAAAAGCAAAGTCAACAAAGGATCAATTCCATATCACTAGTTATTGTGAAAATTATATATAGATTCCTGGGCTACCTACTCTATCCTGAAACATGCACACACTAATCAGCATTATACAAAGCTTGTAAAGTCATGGACAAAAGTGAAATGTTAGAAATATATACACAAGTGAATAACTATAAAACATGTGCAGTGAAAATAAGGAAATGATACATAAAGACTATATAGAAACAATGGAAACGAAACCTCAGTGTGCAGGGGCCCTCTGCACAACCTCGGCCAACAGGCTATCAATCCAAAATTACATTCACACAAGCATGTAGAATAGAGTCTTCTTGTATATCTCAAAACACAGTTACAACAATAAAACTAATTTCACGACATAGTGAATTCTTAATAGCAAAATTACATTCAAAAGACTAACTACTATGCGTATAGAAACACATTATTTATAACAAAGGTTACATAATTGCTTTCCTAAAAAACTACGTGAATAAAGACACGTAAAAGACAGCGTCCGTGGATTTAGCATAATGGTTGCCGTGATGATTAAATCTTTTAAGGGTGGTTTTGGATTCACCTTGCGAATCAGTCCATAGGTGTTGATATGTCCCAAGGGATCTAGGAACAACCAAAAAAGTCTTCATGTGTTTGAAAACAAAGTCCTGTTGTTGTAGGACTCCTATGTTTGACCACCTCTTGACCACCTTTGACCACAGCCTTCTTTGATGAATCTAACTGGACCAATAGGACTTGATCCATGTCCAAGTCATTTCCAACTTGCCCATGTGGCTTGCTTTGCCTGGTGACACCTGCAACCTGGAGTTTAACAAAAATGGCTGCGGAAAGTCGAACAAGCTGTGGAAGGTGGCTGCATTCTATAGCTCATAAGCAAAAATCTAATTCAAACAGAAAACACAAGGACATAGTTAAAAAATCACTTTAAATGCTCTTTTATGACTAATATGCAATGATTTTGATAGCTTAGGAGGTTCAGGTGAGTGGAAAAAGTCTAAGAAAGTGTGTAGGAGAGATGCAAGTTCAGGGCTTAATAACTACCTTCACCTCCATCTTGACCTGTACCACCTCTACCACCACCGTGAGTTAATATGGCAAGTGCGATAAAGTTGCGTATGTTCATGGGATTAGGAAATGAAGTTCCAAGCCAGTTTTGGTTGGTAATAAGAGTCGTATGGGAAGCACAAGGGGTTACAGATGACAATATAAAGAAAGTGATGTTAGTTAGCACTCTACACGATTGTGAACTGACCTAGTATATTAAGCATTCTAATGACAGTCTGAATGCGAGGATTGTAGATATCGAAATTGCGTTGAACAGAGAATTTAGCAAGCCAAAGTTAGAGGCGCAATCCATCATTAGATTCAAAGAGATCACAATGCTACCAAGTGAGACTCCTTGGGAGCTGGATCATAGAATGAAGTGCAAAATTCATGAAGCTAATATGACTTTGATGGATGGACAACGCTGTGAATCGTTTGTAGCCTCACTAATGCCACATCTGAGAAACACATTGTTGCAACAAAGGTTAGCGATTCAGATAGAGGCCTTGGAGACTGTAATGAGGCTACATGAGACCCTGATATAGGATCCTAACTTGGGAGTTTAGTAGTTCCACGAGCCGTTGAAAAACTTATGCCTTGAGATGCAGAGTCTGAAACAGGACAGGACAACCCGACTAGAAGTGCATGAAGAGGTATGGTGCATTAAATGTAAGGGGGAGGGTCATGAAAAGGACCATTGCCCAGTGTTCGTGAATTACCTCATGGGAGGAGGACCAATGTTATTAAGACCAAAGGCACAAGCAAGACCTAGCGTGGCACCTGCTTTGTGGTGCACGATTTGTCAAATAGGAGGAAAGCATGCTATGGACAACTATCATTTGTTATAGAAGTACACACAAAATTCGCAACATTTGTTCTGTAATTTTATAGATCATTGGACACGATGAGCACATATGTAGAAGCTATGAGCTGATGATGGATAAAACTCCCACCTACATGGTTCTTGCTGAAACATGACCCATTGACCATAATGTGGTAGTGGCATGAACCAGAGTTCAGGGGCACGGATGCGGCCGACATGGAGGACAACCTCAAAAAGGTTGCGGACAACTGATATTCTACAATTACAGAGGGCTAGGACATTATGCTAATGATTTTACGAATACAACACGTCCATCATGTCTGTATTATACCTTGTTTGATCATGAGACAGAGGATTGTACAACGCTGATAGCAAGGCTGCGCAACAAGGGAGTGCTATAACCTCCCTCGACTTAGAACTTGCAGTTGATGAGACCTAAGACACGAGAGGAAGATCTAAATGTCAACATTGTGCTCCGAAGTGGAATTACAATGGGAGACGATATAGGCAAACAACTTGAAGATAGTACTTGGGTTCGCAAGGCTCTGATGAAAGAAGCTGAGTTTGATTTGGAGTGCACTAAGGAAATCTTCATGGAAGCTAAGAAGAGCTTCGTTGATGCCTCCACTTCTGTGATTAAAGATAGATCAAAGTCAAAAATGGATCCATCTATGCATACGACATTCCTAGAAACATGTATGAAGCTACTGCATGATACTAAGGCTGTAAATGGATTGCATGAACTCATTAATAGATGTGTTAGGGGCGCACCAGGAGAGCCACGCATAGTCCAGAAGATTGGAAAGCATGCAACAAGGATGGGAAGAGAAATGAGGTTGACCATGCAAGTTAGAGAATATGGGATGGAACAAGTAATTATGGACCTAGGATTGAACACGAACATTTTTCCGAAGCAGACATGGGAGCGCATGGGAAGGCCTATGCTACAATGGTATCCTATCCAACTGTGAATGGTGAGCCAACAAAAGATAATACCTATGGGTAGATTGCAGGGAATCACCATGGATATTGAAGGGGCAAGAGCGTTAGTAGACTTTAAAGTGATAGAGATTGTTGATGACAATAATCCACACCTTGTGCTCTTCAGAATCAATTAGGCCACTGACATGAATGGGGTAATTATCTTAAAGAAGCGCAAGATGATTTTTGAGAAAACGTCTCTATGCATAGTTGTACCTTTGGACCCTGTGGAAGGATTGCGCTACATAGAGCTGGTGCATGACTATGAAAGTGATGACGATTTGGACTACATCTACAAGGTAACTACATGAGAGCAAGACTGAGTAAATCCCACCGTGGATGGATGAATCTCATGGGAGCGTGAAAGCTCCTATGTGTTGAATTTGGATGAAGAGATGGAGCGATGGAAAAACCAGTTACAGGAGGTAACCACATTGAACTATAACATAATGACAAGATCACTGCACTGCATATCAACAGAAGTGAGAGATTTTCCTACTTATGATGGATTATGTGAGGTAGATGCTAATTTCTTGGACATATTTTAAAGAGAGTTGCTAGAAAAGAAATGTTTCTAGTCTTTGAAGTAGGTACTACAAGCTATGCTTGTGAGGTGGTGGGGTATGCACCAAGGAAGCTTTGAGGACTGGCATGAATGTAGGAGAATGATGTACATGCGTTTTGGGAAGCATAAGATGTGACTAATAGATAAATACAATGTACGGGATCGTCTGAATGTGCATCTGTCTAGGTGGATACAAGCATATGGTAAACAACCTGCGTGGATGCACATGGACTTAACGTTGGGGAACGTGGTCAATAAGCATGTGTTGGGTGGGTAATTGCATGAATGGTCCCTCAAGTTGGATCGACAGAGTGTGGAAAGTGTAAGGACTCGGAACACCACATATCTCCACAATGGTATGATATTGTCCACTTTGGGCCTAAGCCCTCATGGATTTGCTTTTGGAATTACCCCAAAAGGCATCATACCAATGGAGATATTTGTCCATCCTTATATACCCATGATCCTCCCCACTTCTAGTTAATGTGGGACTTTGGTCGTATACCCAACAATCCTCCCCTCAAACAAAGGACCATGGAGCCTCCCCTCAAACGATTATACATCCGTCTACTCTCTACCAACCAGGGTTCTTCACTCCAATGCGTTGGAAGCACACGCTTTACATGGAGCACCACCTGCCTCGAGAGATTGCTCTATCCCGTGTCAACTCCTCTTCACCGTGTTGGGACCAGGACATGTCCATGACGAATCTGGAGCACACCGCCTGTCTAACTAAGCTCATCCATGGATCCCATCGTGATATTACCGGGGCCCACCACCTTCATTCGGCATTCTGAGGATTCATCCACTTGGCTAACTTCGGGGCATGGCTCTGATACCACTTCTAAGGACTCGGAACACCACATATCTCCACAATGGTATGATATTGTCCACTTTGGGCCTAAGCCCTCATGGATTTGCTTTTGGACTTAACCCAAAAGGCCTCATACCAATGGAGATATTTGTCCATCCTTATATACCCATGATCCTCCCCACTTCTAGTCAATGTGGGACTTTGGTCGTATACCCAGAGAGGGTTTGCCTTCTATACAATGCCCTCATACAAAGAGAGGGGTTGCCTTCTAGGGAAAAAAACCCTAGACTAAACATAAGTTCTACCGTCAGATCATCCGCCTAATGAATGGCCCAGATTGACTAGAAATTACTATACTTTTACAAGGCAATTTTACAGCTATTTTTAGCTTCGGGTTGCTACGCTCGAGCCCTCGCCGGGGGACTGCTGGCCCCCAGACCCCCCAGCCGGGGGGGATCGGCCCCCCCGGACCCCCGCAGGGGGGACAAGTCCCCCCCGCACCCCCCCGCGTGGAGGGGTGTACAAAACTTCCTGGGGTATACATCCGGCTGAAACAAAGACCTCTGAACAATCATGCTCCACACACAACAATCTCCCACTTGGAGAATGATTGTAGAAACTCCATCGCTGCTTCATTTGCTGGACAATGACTCCTCTCTTGGACCTGGCTGTTTCTCATCTTCATCGTCATCCTTGAAGACCAATTGAAACTGAGCATGTTCTCAGTTTCTCCCTGGTTACAACTTTAGTTAGCATATCTGCAGGATTCTGGCTAGTGTGTATCATTTCCAGCTTCAACTGTCCATCTTCCAACACTGATCTTATGAAATGGTACTTGAATTGTATGTGTTTAGTCCTGGAATGAAATGCTGAGTTCTTTGCAAGATGAATGGCACTTTGGCTATCACTGTATAACATGCCCTTATCATGCTCCTTACCCAATTCACCCATAAACCTTTGTAACTAACTAAATCATTTCTTTACTAGCCTCTGTAGCAGCAACATACTCTGCTTCTGTTGTTGAAAGTGCAACAACACTTTGGATTTTGAAACCCAACTGACAGTTGTTCCACCAACAGTGAATACATATCCTGTAGTGCTCCTCCTGTTATCTCTGTCACCTGCCATATCTGCATCAACATATCCCTGTAGAGAAATGTTTGAACCACCAAAGCATAATGCTTGATCTGTGTACCTTTCAAATATCTGAGAATCCATTTCACTGCCATCCAATGTTCCTTTCCTGGATTGTTCATGTACCTGCTTACAACTCCCACTGCATGTAGCATATCAGAGCCTTGTGCAGACCATTGCATACATTAAGCTTCCATATGGAACTTTAGACATATAATCCATGTCTTCTTGGGTCTTTGGGCACATTTCCTTGCTAAGTTTGAAATGGCTAGCAAAAGGTGTACTAACTGGTTTTGCATTGTGAATGTTAAATCTTTTCAACACCTTTTGTATGTACTCATTCCGAGACAATGTTAATTTACGATTTTTCCTGTCTCTAGTTATTCTCATACCAAGGATTTGTTTTGCAGCTCCCAAATCCTTCATTGGAAATGAATTTGCCAATTTTCTTTTGAGCACATTTATTTCTTGCATGTTAGATCTTGCAACAAGCATGTCATCTACATACAATAACAATATAATGTAGCTGCCATCATTTTGCTTTTTCAGATAAACACAATGATCAGAGTGACATCTAGTATAACCTTGTTCAGACATAAACTTGTCAAATTTTAGATACCACTGCCTTGGAACCTGTTTTAAGCCATACAAGCTCTTCTTCAACCTGCACACAAGTTTCTCTTTCCCTTTCACTTCATATCCTTGTGGTTGTTACATATATATCTCTTCCTCCAAATCCCCATGGAGAAAGGTTGTCTTTACATCTAACTGCTCAAGATTCAAATCTTCAGCTGCTACAAGACTTAAAATAGTTCTGATTGAAGTCATTTTAACAAAAGGAGAAAATATTTCATCAAAAAATCAATACCTTTCTTCTGTGCAAACCCTTCACCACAAGTCTAGCTTTGTACCTCTGTTTTCCTCCATCTTCTTCCTTCAGCTTGTAAACCCATTTATTCTTCAATGTAGTTTTTCCTGCAGGCAACCTGACTAAGTCCCAAGTCTAGTTAGGCATTAAGGAGTCCATCTCTTCTTCCATGGCTACTCCCACTTCTCCCTGCTTTCAACCTACATTGCTTCTTCATAACATTCAAGTTCACCAGAATCAGTCAACAATAAATAATATAATGAAGGAGAGTATCGATCAGGGGGTCTACTTATCCTGGTAGATCTTCTAACACCACTTTCAGGTGTTTGGGGTGCCTGTTGTAGTTGTGATGGTTGCTATTGTTGTTGTTGTTGATTATTATTATTTTCAGGCACCTTTACTTTTTTAGTGATTTCATCAAGAACTGCATATTCGTTGTTTTCCTTTTCTTGTTTCTTTTCCTGCAACTGATTCTTATACAAGACCTTTTCATTGAATATTACATCTCTGCTCCTAATGATTTTGTGATTTTCATAATCATATAAGCGATGACCAAAATCATCAACACCATATCCAATAAAGGTACATTTCTTTGACTTTGCTTCAAGCTTTGTTCTATTTTCTTTATCAATATGGACAAAGGCCTCACAACCAAAAGGCTTTAAAATAGAGTAGTTTACCTCTTTACCTGTCCATGCTTCCTCTGGAACACCACCATCCAAGGAACTTGAAGGCCCTCTGTTTATTAGATAAACAGCAGTATCTACAGCATCTGCCCAAAAATGTAAAGGCAATCCTGCATGCAATCTCATGCACCTTGCATGCTCCATGATTGTCCTGTTCATCCTTTCTGACACACCATTTTCTTGTGGTGTT
>APFE030708389.1:0-14383 GCA_000404065.3 Pinus taeda
TTCCATCAATAACATGTTTTGAGATCTTTTGAAATGCTAAGTTTTGGAAGTTACCATTAGGGACATAAACCTTGTCTTGAAATCTACATCCATACTTGACCTTTAAAAGTATTCTTAAGACCTTAGAATAGGATTTCCATTTGCATTAGACACTTTAGGAGAACCAACAAAAATAAAACCCCAAAACAAAATAAAATCTATAAAACAACGAAGTAAGAAAAAGGTTAACTAAGCACATATGGTGCACCACACTTCATCAGTTTACGATACCCGGATTGATAATTTATATAGAGCAATTTAAGACGTTAAATTGACTAAACAGATCTCTCGGCCTTGTCATCTGGGGGATTCCAGGTTGAAAAAGTGAACGGGTGTTAAGCGCGAGGTCAAACCCAAACTTTATTAGATTGGTGATTTATAACTACCATCGGGTCTGGAATTTGGTTAAGTTTTGTGCAGTTTGTGTGCCCTATCGCTTTCGGTCGTTGGATCAGTTGGGGATTAGATCTACGACGGGGAACCTCCGAGCAACTTTATTGATAGGATGAATAGTTGACCCTCGGATCGCGATTAAACACAACCATTGGATCGTGGAACTATATCGCGTCATTGTATATTATCACATTGGGGAAAATGTAACGGAGGTATTAAGCCCGGTTTGTTGTGATTGCTAGGAAGCGATGTGCCAATAGTGTATTTTATGTGCTTTCACATGTTTTCAATTTTAAACATCGCCAATAGTAGTTTTATGTGTATTATTCCATTTCTATTGTAAAGACAGCGCCAATAGTGTATAGAGCCCCTATGTTATGAAATTGTGCCCAATAATGAAGGTTTGGGCTCTTAATGTAAAGGATTTGATTATAGCAGCTGCAAAGGGGAATATTTATAAAATAGTCAATCTAGTAATAGATGACTAATACTCCGCCTGAGAAAGAAGAAGGGATTCTGCCAAAATTAGAGGAGATTGTATCAAGTTTTGAGCGTTTGTCTTTAATGCCTACACCCCGGCCACCATTATGCTTGTTATTGGTACTCATTGCAAGCCATAACTGTTTTACTTCAAACAGCTTATGTATGTCTGCAAGATGAAAACATGCAAACTTTTCCTCACTTGATTGGACATGAGGGTGCTGGGTAAACCTTTGTTAGTTGCAGTTAATATGAGTTTGATTATATATTTTTTGAAAAAAATACGAAATAAGAGCATACAATTTATGGTTGTAGGATAGTAGAGAGCGTGGGTGAAGTCATGACAGATATTAAGGTTGGAGACCATGTAATTCCCTTGTTCACAGGAGAGTGTGGAGATTGTGTTTTCTGTAAATCTAACAAGAATAACCTGTGTGATAAATTCAAAATAGATCTCACAAGAAAAGTGATGAGAAACGATGGAAAGATGTGTTTCTCAATCAAGGGATTGCCCATTTACCATTTAATGTCCACTTCTACATTTAGCAAATACATAGTTGTTGACTATGCTTGCATTGCCAAAATCAATCCAGAGGCTCCACTGGAAAAAGCATGCTTGTTTGGTTGTGGAATAGCCACTGGTATATTTACTATGACTTTTTTTATGCATCTAAGCCTCAATATTTGAGCTACAATATTCAACTTACAATTAGAATGAGAAATATCTCTTTTGATTGTTCAGGTGTTGGAGTTGTTTTCAACACAGCTGACATCCAAAGTGGATATATTGTGGGTACTGTTGGCCTTGCTATCAGTAATATCATCCTGACACTTGTTCGGTATTATGTGATATTCTCTACAAATGATTTCAGATTTCATGATATTCTCTAACGTGTACTCATGGTGTTTTCATGGGCACTCTGTAGGTCGCAGCGGGTGCAAGAATGAGAGGTGCCTCCAAGATAATTGGTATTGACACAAATTCAAGCAAGTTCATCAAAGGTAAAATGGATTCTCCTATGAAGATCAGACAACCATACATTTTCTGAGTCCTAATTATGTTGAACCAACTAACTGAATATCATCATAACTAAGACCAAGGAATTAAGTAGAAACTCGCCAATTAACTTCATTTAAGAAGAAAGATGAAACTAATATGCATTTACAATGTATATCAAAAGAAGGTGCATTCTAGAATGCATGTGGGGTAATAAGAGAGGCATCATGTCACTATACAAAGGACATAAAAATAAAAGGGTATTAAAAATGTGAACAAAAAAATGGATACATACAATATTTAGTGAAAATAGGGTTTTTTTTAATTGGGAAGGTGTATTGGATTTATATTGGTAGGGGGTTAAACAATGTGATTTTTAGAGGTATTTTCCAATATGTAGTCAAATTAAGGGTATTGTTTAGTATTCCACGAACGCACATGATATGTCAGAGGTTCAGTGAGTGAAGCCCCCGTGTGATTTCCGCAAGTCATGGTGAAAACCTAAGCTTGAAATACAACTTTTGAATGCCTTGTCCCTAGCCCAGAAGGGCTTCAACAATATTCTTTTATAAAATAGTATGATAGTTACTCTGCACTTGTCAAATGGAGATAATTGTATTTGAACCAATTATATATATGTATATGTGTGTGTGTGTGTGTGTGTGTGTGTGTGTGTCAAACAAGAAAAAGAAATAGAAATCTTAGGGAAATTGATATTAATCTTCCCATTGCTTTCAAAATTCAATACTTGGCTTTTGAAAAGAAGATACATAGAAATGAAATACTACATATTTGGTATTATATGCACATTGTGGATGATGTTTCCATTGTTCAAGCATCATAAAAAATTGTCAGCAACCATCCATCATACAATACATCAAACTATACATGTAAATAAATTTATCCCTTCAAATTTTTAGTTAATTATATTTTTCTAATTAGGTGTCAGTATTTTTTTAATTTTTTTTTTGTAACTAATTTTCAAATATAAATTGTGTAGATTAAGATTGGTTGCGTTGGAGAATCATCTATTTTTTATTCCACTCATTTCCCATGGCAATGGAAGAAATTTTATCAATGTCACAAAGTAGACCACCCTTTCCCAACAAAAATCTTCCATAGGGGCATCCAAAAAAATCCAAAGCAAATAATATCAAGAAGTGAAAAAAGCCTTTGAGGCAAGGTTATGGGAAGTTGTGAAAGGAACTCAATCTTATAGCGGAGGATCAGTGGGTCATCTGGTTCAAAGATTTGGTTTTGCCCTTATTGTAAAAAACAAAAATCGGGGAATGTAGGAAGATTTCGATGGCATTTACTTGGAATGGGGAAAAGAACAATAAGCCTTATGTCAGAGTGTACCTAAAATGAAGAAAGCTTCTCTAATTAAGAAATTTAATGAACTTGAAAATATGAGACATATTGCTAAAGGTTTAGTTCAAACCAACAATAATCCTAGTGGATTGATAATTGGTGGTCCACACTCTTGTTCTCAACATCAAGTTTTTGTTTCCCACTTCGAAAACTTATGGGATGCAAAAGGGAGGGGAAATCTCGATGCATCCATTGCATGATTTTTTTTCACAAATGGCATAGCTTTCAATGTTTGTAGGTCTCCTTATTGGAAGGAAATGGTAAGGGATCTAGTTAAAAATGCTCCTAAAGGTTATAATCCTTCTAGTTATGAAAAGATAAGGACAACGGTGTTATCTGAAGATAGGGCTCAGGTTGAACCTAGACTTCAAGACATATAAGATAGTTGGAAGGAATCTAGGGTCTTCATTGTCTCAGATGGTTGGACAGATGTTAACCATCGTCCCCTTGTCAATATTTTGCTTTCTAGCCCAAAAGGAGTTATGTTCTTAAAATCCTATGATAATACAGGAAAGACAAAAGATGGTCCATATCTAATGAATCTCCTCAAAGAGGCAATAGAGGAGGTTGGAACAGAAAACTTGGTCCAAATTGTTACAGATAGTGCCTCAAACAATGTCCTTGTTGGTGAGTTGATTGAGGATGAATATACAACATTTTTTTGGACTCCTTGTTTTGTGCACTGCTTGAATTTTCTCATGAAATATATTAATAACATTGCATGGGTTGATAAAACTATAACTAAAGAAAATATGCTACAACACTTTATTGTTAATCATGCAACATCCATAGAAATTTATAGGAAATATGAAAAAATTCAACTTCTTCGATGTGTCGAGACTAGACTTGCATCTGCATTCATCTGCATTCATTATGCTTCAACGCCTTATTAAAATGCATCAATATTTGAGGGAGAAGTTGGTATCAATGGATTGGAAAAGGTGGAAGGGTTCTCACACTGGGGATGGCCTAAAAGTTGAGAACATTATTATTGGTCTTTCTTCAGAGAATTTCTGGAGGAGAGTGGAGGATATTATCACCCTTATTACACCTATCATTTCCACCCTTCACATATTTGATAGTGATCAACCATGCCTAGGGGATGTGTTTGAGAGCATGGATCAAATGAGAGAGAAGCTTCATGACATAATGGAAGATGAAAATTCTAGGATTGACAAAGCACCAGAAATGAAGTGTGGGAACTTAGTCTGACAAGGTGGAAAATGATTCATAGCCTTCTTCATTGAATTGCATTCTTACTCGATCCTAAATGGTTTCATAAGAAACCATCATCAGATGTAGAGGTGGTGAAAAACTAGAACAGTTTTATAAGTAGGTGTTACAGTCGTCACGATTAGATTGCTTTACAATTTGAGTTAGGAAAGTATTTGAGATAAGAAGAGCACTTTGCAAATGAAGATTGTGCATACAATAGGCAACAACTTGGACCCATCGACTTTTGGATACAATATGGTATATGGACCCCCTTGCTTCATCAGTTGGCTATCTGTTTGCTTTCATGGGTATTCTCAATAACAAATACCTTTAATGTATTGATTTATGGTTTAAAAAATTAATTATGATGCTCATTTCGGATTATTTCTCTTTTAAGATTTCAATTGACTATGGCTAACATAATTTTAATTTTATTTTATAGGTGACTAGTTCCTCTGCATGTGAAAGAAATTGGAGTATATATTCTTTCTTCCATTCAACAAAGAGGAATCACCTAGGCACAAAAATCACACAAGATTTGGTGTTTGTACACTCAAATATACGTTTGTTATCTCGACAACAACTAGAATATAAAACTGGACCCACGAGAATGTGGGATTATGGTGGTTCACAAGATGACAAAAATGATGAATTTCCACTTGAGGTGCTACAATACAATGTTGAAGACATGCTTGATGATACCATGAAGTCTATTGACCAAAATAATTCTTTTGAAATATGCTCAAGCTCAACAAGTATTATACAAAATGAGCTTGAAAATCTAGATTATTAGGTTTACTTGCATTTTGATATGAATTGTTGGAAGTGACTTATAGATACATATATATAGATTCAAAAGTATATATTTAATTATTTATATTTCAAATCTCTTATTCTTATCAATGTTTGTTATTTTCTTTGAATTAATGATGGCTAAATTTTTGGATCTACAAAATTATCGCTTCTTTCTTAAAATTAAATCAGTATTTATGAATGTTTCTTTACAATTTCATAAGCAGAAACATTGCATATTTATGATTATTGCTTTGTTTATATTGTTCACCTTTAAAATTGTGTTTTTCTCTCTCCTCATTTCTTATACGCGAAACCTCCAAACTTTGTTTCTCGCACCTTTCTCGTTTCTTTTTTTTATCATTTATGGTAACATATCTTTTAATACACTTGTTGGAGGAATGAAGTGGGTAGGCATTATTTCTCTTGTCCTCCATAGAGAAATAGAAATAGACATGCCTACTTAAAAATGGAGGGATCATCGGGATGATGGATTCTATTGAATGACAATGAATGATGGGTGGTTCTTGATGGAATTGGTGAGGCCTTGCTAGTGTCTTTCATATGGAACATCTCTTTTTATTCATGGCTCTCTATCCAGTGCTATGCATGGTTCTTTGGCATTTACATCGAAATTTCCAACCAAAGGGAAAGGATTATAATATCATTGCTTTCCACTTGCCTTCTTTCGTTAGCTAGATGGAATGGTTGGCCTAGAAGTAGGTAAGGATGCAGAGAAGGATGGGACCATGGACTTACTACTTCCTTGCACATTTTAGATCGAATTGAAACCCAATAATGGTTTATGATAACTGAAAAAACACTTGATCCTCAAAAGTTGAGAATAAGAATCTGATACCGAAAAGGAAAAAAAAAATACTAATTAGAAATGTATACCAACCTCTCTTCGCTTCTCAGGGGTTTGGTATGCTAATAAATAGGAGCATAAATATAATATTAAAATGTCATATAATTTGGTGTTCTAACCAATATATGGAAAACAAATTAATGTAATGTCCCATAATATGTACCATTCATATACTGAGAAATGAATGAGGTATCATATTGTTTTACTGAAGGCTACTTTGTTGGCGCTTTAGGTACTATAAATTTTGACAGTTTAAACTTGAAATTGGGAGTTATTTTGATAGCTTTCTTATTATAACACACATCAAACTTGGCGGTGAAAAATTTTCAACACCGGTCAAATATGTTATGGAATCCAAAATACGTCTCGTGGGACGTCAAATTCTAGGCTTGAGTGCCCTCTGTCTATCCATTTCCCACTGCCCTGTGCACCTGCTACCTAAAATGTAAATCAAAATTGTTCTTCATCTCGAAGATCGTGCTTCCTGCCCCTGCGAGGATCATAAATTATAAATGTAACCCTTAAATAATAAAGAAATTCCATGAGTGCAAATATTACCCTGTATAACAAAAATGAATAATGCTGAAAGATGAGTCATTTGTGAGGTGTCCACAACAACTACAAAAAATCTACATACGTGCAAGACCCATGACAATTCAAGGTTTTACTTACCGATCACTTATGGTGGCCATTGAACATTCAAGTCGTGGCTTCGTGGGCAAGTTTACTTTCCATTGGGAAACCACTTGGTTTTTAAATACTACATAAGACCCTCCAAGTTGAGATGAGTTTGTAGAATTTGTTTTTGGCATGGGGTTACTTGTTTCTTTCATGTATAAAAAGTAATCAAACATAAAAATGAAGAAAATATAGAAGTAATCACACAACACAAACAACATTAAGAAATATTGGGAAAAAACTAAATTTTGATGAAAAATCTAGTGAACAAAATTTCATTAGCCTTTCATGGCCAAAACCATGGCCAAGGGCTGGGGAAACCACACTTTCTCAACCCTTGGTCCCTTATAATGGCGGAAGAGTCCACACATGCTCAAGCAAAGACACCTTAAAATGAAGATTAATAAACATATGTACAAGTTTCTTTCTATCCAAATACAATTAGCATAATACCATGGGCCACAAACCTATGTGCCCCAAACCACTAGTTGTAGTCTATCAATCTAAAGTCAAAGATAATCCTAACAACCCCTCCCTTAAACTTAAGTAGGAATTTGTATGGATCTAATTCCCCTAAATATCTAGGAACTTAAGAGAATCTTGAATGCCCTAAGCATGCCTACCATTTCTTACAACAATATGTGCAATTACATCATCTCCATTATGATTAATATTCTTTCTTGGTTACTACTAATAATCCATTGCTTCTTACATGCTTGTCACTCCTTTCTCCATGTGCTACACATCCATATAAAAAAAAACATCTACTAGATTACATGTGTCATTAACTGTTGTAACCACTAGTTCTTTAGGAATTCTATTCAGATACATGGTTGTTAGGAATGGGTCCCCTAAGGGTCAATTTTGGGGTTAAAAACCCAAGTTTTGGGGTAGAAGGCCTGAAGTTTGTATTAAGAAATGTAAAGTCTCCACATTTTGTGGTCACGGAGCACGAATATATCAAGAGTCAAATAGGGTTTTCTGCCTTAGTCTAGATAGGTTGTGTTGGTTTTAGAGATCCACCCTTGGTCCATGGACCATGGGATTGTATAAAAAGGAGGTCTTAGAGGAGTCTAAGGGAGAATTTAGTGAAGTAGAAGTACTTGATGAGTCTGTAAAGAGCTAAGTGTGAGAGTCTTATCGTAAGAAGAGGCTTTGCAGCTGAGTGCACAGAGGCCTAGGGTAGAAGTCCGCAGTTGAGTGCGCGGACCCCTGCAGCTGTGTGCACAGGCTAGATAGAGTGTGTATTAAGAATCTGAATCATCAATAAAGAGAAGTATTCTGAAATTACTGTGTATTTTTCCTCTGTGGATCGCATGTGATTATGTTATGTTAAGTTCTAGGTTTATGTTATAATGCTAATTTGATGCACAAATGTATATGTTTCTATTTGTTATATGAATGAAAATAATGATATATGTCTACACAAAGATAATCTTAACTGCATGGTAAATTTGACGAACACTTAAGATAATTCAATAAATTATGCAATAACACAGTAGCAAAGGTGCATAAGTACTTGAGCCACTAGGTAGGGTTACGTGAAGGATAGTCATATACCTTCATGAGGGTTCTAAGAGACGGAAGAGAAAGTACATCGATAAGCCCTAAAGGGTTATCGATCTGCGTGAAGGAAGGGTTAAGGTATAAAACCAACATCACGACCATCTCAGGGTGTGGAAACTTGGTTACTGCATCCCCCCATACTGCTTTGGGTGAGACTTCGGTCCGCACTCTATGGACTAATGTTCAAAGGGCAACTAGTGTAGGGATTTGCTTGGTTGACTAACGTTGAACTTGGTTCAAGGTCCATCAAGGCAACAAATGATTATGTTGCTAGGACCAGGATCTACATAACGAGATGTGTGATGTTGTATCATTGGAATTCGACTAAGAAAGATATCGAAGACTGGTTGGATAGAAATATTCACAAATTTGCAGCGCAATAGAATAGGAATCTGTGATTGATGAAAGAACAGTGGTTGGACAGATATATGTACACAAAAATACACAAAATCTTCTTTTGATCCTTCCCGGTTGAGTTATACGAATGGATCGAAAAGTTTGCAGACAGCCAAGGGAGGTGGAGGCCTGACAATCCGATTTTCTGGACCCCAGAGTTAGTGCGGAAATTGGAAGCTTCTAAAGATAAGATCATAGGTGTTGTCGAACATTGGCTCAACCACATCATAGGATGGTTTGTGACAGAGTTTTTGATCGATATTTCTGTAAGTTACAACGAAGCAGAGTGCCGCTTCTTCAAAGGACCGCAAGGTAAGTTTCTGAAATCACTAAATACTTGGATTAAGATGCTCTTGTGTGATAAGTGGGTCATGCAGTTACCTTGATGTTTGGAGATATGCAAAGTGGAAGGTATTTTAGGGACAAAGGGAGAAAAGGTCCTGAGTATAGCCCGTTGATTGAGCCTCCTTTGAGTGATGACGAAGGAGCAATATAGGCTTCTCCACTGAGCGCTATTCAGTCGATAAGACAAGGGTTCCCGTGAATACCTACACCACCTCCATCCTCACCTCCACCACTCACCCCATCGCCCACACCATCGCCACCTCCACCACTATTCAATATGGAAAACTCCATAAAGCTTCCTATATTCAAGGGTGTAGGAAATGAAGATCCAGACCAGTTTTGGTTCTTCACAAAGGTTGTATGGGAAGCTCAGTGTATCAAGGATGACCAAATGAGGAAAGCCATGCTAGTTAGTGCTTTATAGGACTACACACTAATGTGGTACATCAAGTACAGTACTGATAACCCAACGTCTGCATTGGTAGATATCCAGACTGCGTTGAATAGAGAATTCAGTAGACCTAAGTCTCAAGCGCAACCAATTGTGGGATTCAAGGAGATCATGATGAAGCCTAGGGAGACACCCTAGGATTTGGATCAAAGATTGAAGTGTACGAGCTTTGAAGCCAACATGAACCTAACAGATGGGCAACATCGTGAATGGTTCATGGCCTTGCTCCTGCCCCACCTAAGAGTCCCGCTATCACAACAGAAGATTGAGACCCAGTTAGAAGCTCTGGAAATCATGATGAGACTGCATGAGACACCAATACAGGATGCTAATCTAGGGGTTCAACAGATTCATGCGCAATTGCAGAACCTTGCCTTGAAATGCAAAGTTTGAAGAAAGACAAAATAGCTCGGTCGGAGGTGCACCAAGAAGTATGGTGCTTGAAATGCAAAGGTCAGGGGCATGACAAGGATCATTGTCCCGTATTCGCGAACTATGTTTCAGCAAGGGGACCAATGCCTCTAAGGCTGGAGGCTGCGGTAGGGCCAAGTAAAAGTTCTGCGCTATGCCGTGCTATATGCCAAGTAGCTGGGAAACATGCAACCAACAACTACCATTTTCTGTAGAAATTCATACAGACACCACAATAGCTCTTGTGCAATTTTTGTTAATCAGTAGGTCATGACAAGTGCAATTGTCATAGTTACGAATTAATTATGGACAAGACACCTGCATACAGGGTGTAGTCATAAACGCGACCTCCAGACCAAGGCTTTGGGGGAACATAAGGTGAGTATCAGGGACGCGGTCGAGGCCGAGGTGGAGGGGGGCCTGGTAGAGGCCAAGGGAAGCTGATTTGTTACAATTGTGGAGGACAAGGACACTACACGAGAGACTGTCTGAATCCAACATGATTTTCATGCCACTACTATACTCAATTTGATCATGCAACTGAGGATTGCCCTATATTGTTGGCTAAGATTCGTGAAAAAGGGGTGCAACCTCTGCATCCGACACAGAACCTCCAGATGATGAGGGCTGAGCCTCGCAAGGAAGACCATAAGATAAACATTATGCTGCGGAGCAGAATGACCACTGGGGAGGATAAAGGGAAGCAACCTGTAGAAGGTGAATGGGTTCACAAAGCACTAGAAAAGGAGACTAGGTTTGATTTGGAGTGTGCAAAAGAAACATTTATGGAAGCAAAGAAAAGATTCACTAAGGCCTCTACCTCAAGAAGTCAGGGGAAACCAGTTGAAGAAATGGACCCATCCATTATTACCACATTCTTAGAGACATTCATGAAACTGCTCCATGATAGTAAGGCTATGAAGGGACTGCAGGAACTGATCAATTGGTGCGTTGGCAAGGACAGCTCTATTGGCGAACCACACATAGTCAAAAAGCTTGGTAAGCATAAGGCAAGGACTGGACGTGAGATGAGACTCATCGTACAGATAGGGGAATATGAAATGGACCAAGTTATCTTGGATCTGGGGTCTGACGCAAATGTTTTCAAAAAAAAAATATGGGAAAGAATGGGGAGACCTGCACTTCATTGGTCCCTAATCTAGTTAAGGATGGTGAATCAACAGAAAATCATCCCAATGGGGAGGCTGCAGGGGGTAACCGTTGACATCAAAGCGGCAAGCGCACTGGCAAATTTTGAAGTAATAGAGATTATGGATGATAGAAATCCCTACCTTGCACTCATTGGGATCGATTGGACCACTAACATGAATGGGGTAATAAACTTGAAGAAGCAAAAGATGATATTTGAAAAGAAATCGCTACACTTAGTGGTGCCACTGGATCCTACAGAAGGACCGTGCTATATAGAACTAGTCCACGATTATGAAAGTGGTGACGATTTGGACCAGACTTACAAGATAACGGCGCCAGACCAAGATTGGGTAAATTTGACAGCAGACGGATGTATTGCATGGGACTACAAGAGCTCCTGCACACCACATTCAGACAAAGAGCTAGAGCACTAGAAGAACTGACTGTATGAAGTGCCTACACTGCATTGCAATATGATGACTAAGTCATTGTGCCACGTATCAGCAAAGGTAAGGAATCTAGCTCACTATGATGGGCTAGCTGACATTGATCTCTTTTTGGATGCATTTGAAATAGAAGTGTCGGAGAAGCATTACTTCTATGCCTTGGATTGGGCACTACGTGCTATGCCCGCAAGATGGTGGGGTACGCACAAGGATAATTTCAGTGATTGGCATGAATATAGGAGGATGATGAGAATACATTTTGGATAGTCGAAAGTACGTATGACAGATGAGTATGGTGGAAGGGATGATCCGTGCGATCACCGGGCAAAATGGACTAAGGCTTATGGAGCGGAGCCCTAGCCTGAATGGGTACATCTGTTTTGTCATACCAATGAATTGGTACTTGGAAACAGAGCTCCACCATGGCACTGAAGAATGGGACATCTTGCGCCAGGGGTTTATAATGGCGTTCAACTTTGAGGATGGGTTTTACTGTATTGACGCGACGCTACAAGAGGTTAAAGCAGTAATCTTTAGGATACTGCAGGATCCTTTGGACTTGATTCAACCTGATTGGACTACCTAGCTGAGCCACTCATTGGAATGATATAACATGACTGCTAAAGAAGAAGATGAGCATCACAGAAGGATTAATATTCTGGAAACTAAGGGTCACCGCGAGGTTGAAGGACTTAGATAGAGGATCCAGACATAACCGCACTGCTGAAAACTAGACAGGTCAACATTGGCACAGAGGCAGAGCTGAAATTTGCGAAGATTGGGGAGTATTGGGATGATGCGATAGTAGATAAGGTCACTGAGCTCCTCCTCGAATATCAAGATTTGTTCCCCACGAAGTTTTCTAATCTGAAGGGAATAATAGGAGACTTGGGTGTCATGAAGATCACCCTGAAACCGAACACGAAACCTGTGAAACAAAGACGTTACCTCCTTAATCTAATGTATAAGTAAACGGTCCATGCTAAGTTAGATAAGATGCTCACAGCAGATATTATTGAACCAGTGGAAGAATCTGATTGGGTAAGCCCAATAGTGGTTCAGGAAAAGAAACAGAAAGAATAAATAAGGATATGCGTAGATCTCTAGAAATTGAATGATGCTTGTGTGCATGATCCTTTCCTGACCGTGTTCACTGACGAGGTCCTGGATAATTTAGGTGGCCAAGAAGCATACTCTTTCACTAATGGGTTCTCTAGATACCATCAGATTATAATCGCACCTGAGGATAGAAGCAAGACGACCTTCGTGACTAAATGGGGATGTTTTTAGTACACCGTGATGCCTTTTGGGCTAAAGAATGCACCAACGACCTTTTCACATGTAGTCATTACAGTATTCAAAGACTTCATTCACAAATTTTTGGAGGTATACTTTGATGAATGGACAGTGTTTGGATTGGTCAAGCGCCATGTGGCAAGTCTGTGCTCGATGTTAGATACATGTAGGAGATACCAGATCACACTCAATCTGAAGAAGTGTTTGTTTTGTGTCCCTTTTGGGATCCTGCTGGGTCATGTGGTATGCAGACAAGGATTGATGGTAGACCCCATGAAGATCACGTTGATAATCAACTTGGAGGCACCGAGGAATGTGAAACAGCTAGGTGCAACTCTAGGGTATATCGGATACTATAGGAATTCCATCAAGAGCTATGCCCAGATCACCACGCTTATGGAGAAATTGTTGAAAAAGGATGCTACATTCTATTGGAATGATGAATGTTAAAAGAGCTTTGATGTGCTAAAAGAAAAATTGGTCACCGTGTTGATCCTAGTTGTCCTAGACTAGAAGAAGGAATTTCATGTGCACATGGACACATCATGTATTGCGCGTGCGGCCTTGCTGACACAGGTCGATGAGGGAGAATTGGATCATCCTATAGCGTTCACAAGTAGGAAGTTGTCTAAAGAAAAGAAAAATTATTCCACAACAGAGTGTGAAGGATTTGCTATGGTGTACGCGCTCTAGAAGTTCAGGCACTATTTGTTGGGCGAACACTTTAAGATGTATACAGATCATTTCACGTTGAAGTACCTGGTCAACAAGCTTATGTTGGGGGGGGGAATATGTAGGTGGCTGCTATTGTTCTAGGAGTACGACTTTGAAGTTATTGTGAAGCCAGGACGATTGAATGTGGGACCTGATCATCTGTCGCGAATTGAAACTGGAGTGGAACCTACTAATTTGGAGGAAGGACTTCCTGGCGCACAACTCTTTCAAGTACGCATCATGGAAAATCACTTTGAAGATATTATCCACTTCATGATGACAGGATCAACTTCGGAAGGTTATACAAGCTAACAGAAGAAGGAACTTGTAGTGCGTGTGGTAACTTTTCTATCATTGCAGAGAACTTGTAAAAAATGGGCTCAGACAAAATATTGTGACGTTATGTGTCTGATTTTAAACGAAGCGGTATCCTCACTGAGGCTCATGGAGGAGCTGCAGGAGGATGGATGATAGGTTGACTCGCCTACAAGGTGTCCATCCCTAATTTGACTAAACTTTACACATAAATAATTAATTAGAAAAAATACATTTTAACATAACTATTTTTTAAATAATCAATCTTATCATAATATTGTGGTATCCACATAAAGTGTTAAACTTTAAAAAAAATGTATCATAATTAATTTTATTCTTACTTTTATGAAATTAAAGTGAGTGTGCTTGTAATTGGGGAAAAATAATCACTTTAAAATCTTTTACCATTCTCATTTGGAATAATTCTCACATTTATTTATCCAAAATTTTAAAGTACT
>APFE030708391.1:0-21874 GCA_000404065.3 Pinus taeda
AACGGAACGGGACGGAAAACGCCGTTTTCTACGTCCGTTCTGGTCTTCATGGTCAGCACTCAAATTTAACTTTCATTAACTGTTTGGAAAGAAACATCCATCGCCCTCCTCAATTGACTGACTGAAGAATGGAATCTTCCTTCTGCTTACAATCTGCAGAATCACAATCCCAAAGTTGTATACATCTAGTTTTTTAGTAATAGGCTGGTTGTCCCTCATCCAGTATTCAGGTTCCAGATATCCACGAGTTCCTATAATGTTCGACACTTTCATACTGTGTAACTTCTCTCTCGACCAGATTTTCCAGGCCAAAATCTTAGATCTTGGGATAAAATGTCTCATCCAGCAGTATCTTCTCTCGCGATGGAGAATCCATCGTAAGCACTCTCTGTGCAGGTAGGCTATGGGCTCGGGCTGTCAGCCTGTCCCTACTGCTATTTGATATCGTTTGCTCCATTCCAACACGAATATTTCATTCTGGATACTAAACAAATATTGTCTAATGACCTATTTGGTATATACTAATACACAAGTAGTCTGTGTTCACCTTCTGTGCAGAAACCCCACATACAAACAAAGTTGAGATGATGGATTCTCCCTATAATTGTCACCTCTGCCCAGAATTTCCCTTCCCCTTGAGATACCCTCTTCAGCTTCTTCACTGCAATCTGTCTCTGATCGGGCATAACACCTTTGTACACGATTTCGAATCCTCCTCTGAACACTTCTCCCTGCATTCACCGAAATTTCTCCCTGCATTGTAGGAGGTCATAAGAGTCCACTGTTGTATCTCCCTAGCATGGGAGCAGGGTCATATATTCGGCCGGCGTCTGGCCATACACACAAATCCATTATGGGTAAATCATAAATGGGATGATTACATTTTTCAGCTATGTAAATGAATGTTTTGTTATGTAAATGAATGTTTTGTTTTATGTTTTCTTTATATTTTCTTATTTTTTCTCTCTCCTCGTTTCTTGAATGCGAAACCTCTGAATTTCCGTTTCTCGTCTCGTTCTCGTTTCTCGTTTCGTTTCCCGTTTCCCGTTTCTGGTAACATAGTTCATTACTATACTGCATCTCTTCATGCTGCACTATGTAGAGCTCTTCATTGCACTACGCTGCACCCAAATGCATGCTACAATACATCATCATCCTGCTGCTGCAATACATTCTTGCTGCTGCTATACATCCATGCCCATCATTACCATGCTGTACCATTGTGCTGCATCATACTGCACCATGTTGCCTTCATCATGCTGCCACTTATCACATCATTATGCTGCTGCACTCACTGTGCACTATGCTGCACCATTATTATGCTGCATATACTAGCCTTAGCTGCTTGCTATGGCTTGCAGCCTAGCAGAGCAGCTAGGCTATAGTTCAAGTTCAAACAAACAACTTCTCCCTCAATATAGAGACAACTGCTACCATACATAATCTAGGCTTGAGAACAACAATCTTTTAACATTGTTGCTGCTAGGTTTCCATTGCAGTGACTTAGGGCAATATACAAGTAGCGTATAGAAGGCAACATATGCATCCTCCTTGACTATGACCATAGTGTTAAGGACAACGTTAGGGTGACTGAGTGTTTCCTATTATTAGGCCAACATATAGATCTCACTACAGTGGATATTATGACAGTGGATGAGGACCCTTGAAGATTGCAGATTAGGCTGCTTTCTTCATGACCTGTGACCAGCGTAATGGGGACAGCGTATTAGGACCTTCTACCTTCAGCTGTGTGAATGCCTATTTTACTACGTCTAGGGTTCTTCCTAGATCTGCGGCTTGGGCTCCTTTAAGGCCTCCTCATGACAACAGATCTTGTTGCGTATAGAAACTCCCCTAACCGTGGATAGATCTCCCTTCAATGATATTGCTTTTGCTGCGGCTAGGAGCCTCTTTTGACTGCGGTTAGGGCATCCCTTTTTGCTGCGTCTAAGGGCTGTCTCAAACCCTTCCAAAACAGCATATAGGATTAGGGCATGACTGCGTTTAGCTAGGGCATGATAAGACCTGCGGCTAGGGCATGATAGGACTGTGTTAGGGTCAGCTGTTAGGCCTCCATCACTGTGCTAGATTTCTGTGCTTGGACTGCAGCTAAGTCTCCTTGTTTGGACTACGGTTAGACTACCTTATTTAGCTGTGTATAGGGTCTCCTTCTAGACCAGCGTTTAGGGCTTCATCCTCTTAAATTTCTCTTGCCACTAAAACCCAAAACAAGTGGAGAGAAATCAAGAATGAAGTGTGTGCCTAAATGACTATCAAGTCACCTCCTTTTATACTAAAACGTTGAGCACAAGTGGGGGTTATTTGGTTGCTGGCCGACCTTGACGAATCGTCCTATAACACAAATAAATTCATATCTCTATGAATACTTATCGGAATCGGATGATCTTTAGATCAATCCTACACCTCTCGATGAGAGGAATCCAAGAAAAATATCAGCCGTCATAAATAAGATGATACACATGGAGTTTGGCCGTAGTTGCCAATTTTAACTTTGGGAAAGTTGGATTGTGTGCGGCGCTGTAGTGTGAAGTCGACTGTGTAACGGTGGCTTGAAGACCCAACAATGTAGCAGCAACTCAACAATGTAGAGCTCGACGGTGCAGTGGCCTTGGCTTTTGAAAGGAAAACAATGCGGTGGCTTGAAGACCCAACAGTGTCGCAACAACTCGACAATGTAGAGCCTGACGGTGTAGCGGCCTTGGCTTTTAAAAGGAAAACAATGCATTGAGTTCTCAGTTAAGGAGTTCAATTGTTTGCGGCAGAGGAGTTCACAGGCAAATGGGATGGCGTCTAAACAATGGAGAAAATGTGTGAGTAAAAGGCGAATAAAATGAGAAGGAAAGTGCAGGTTAGGCAAGAAAAAATTGTGTCAACGAGTGGTCAAACGTCCCGATTTTTGTTTGGGACGGTGGAACTGTACCCTAAAAGTGCTTGAAATAAGATAGGGATGGATTGGGAATGGGCTGGACGTCCTGAAGTCCCCAATGGTGTCCCCACAAAATTGGAAACGTTCCTAGCTTGTCTAAAAGTCCCCGAAATGCTGGAACTTTGGGAACGAGCAGTTTTTTGTGGGGGGACGTGTCCCTGTGCAACCCAAAAACATAAAATGGTAAGAAATCAACATCAATAAACATAAAAATGTTATCATGGAGTTGTAAAGTGCAAGGATAAATTATGGTCTTGAGCTGTAACATGAGGTTATGAACTTGAGCCATGGACTCTATCAACGACTACGAGGTTCTATGAGTTTCACCGAACCTCAAAATTCTTTCTAGGTTTGTTGAATTTCGAACCTCAAGGTTGAAATTTGCCCAACCTTTTGACATAGCCCGACAACTGCAAGCTCAAATTCTAGGAATCTCCTATCACAACTTCAAATTTGCTTCAACTAAAACAATATCTAGTAAATTTGGGAGTACAAATATTGCATTCTATGAGATAATTCAAAACAACAGATAAATAGGAACTATTCTACATAAATCTTCAATCTGGAAATTCAGGATGGCTGATTTGTAAACGACTATGGATATTCCACTAGACAATTCATCATGATAGATCTATTAAAATAAACCAAAATATATACTATGAAGGGTTAATTCCTTTAGATTCTAATTCTTTTATTACTAATTTTGTTGTTTATGCATGCAATAGATAATATGCGGAAAATAGAGAACAAATAAATACATTCACTTACAAACCCCAATGAACACCAAATATGCTTTGGGAAACCCTTTCCGGAGAAAAGCCAACTAGAAGGTGAGGTTGCTTTGCTGTCTTTTCTCAGGAATGGAAATGATGCAAGTATAAAGGAGAAGGCACACTCTATGGAGTTGCTTGATACAAGGGGCTTGTGGTCTGCCACAGAACACAAACCCTGTCTATTATGTGCACTCTCTCTCTCTCTCCATTCTTCTTACTACCTTGCTCTGCTATGGAACAAAATGCAAGCAAATAGAATGGAACCCTTTTTCCTCCTAGTGGCTTGCTTATAACATAACTCGATAGTTGACTAGGGATTGAATATGACCCATTCAACCGTCAACATGAGTTACAACTTGACCCTTCTAGAGTCTTCTTCATAGTCAACACATGGCGAACACCTTTTCCATGAGTAATGGGGGTTGACGTGGCATCCTCTCGAATTATGGAGGTTAATCATGATAGGTCAACTTTGAAGACGTATAATTTTTGCATCTGAACTTCTATTGATGTGATTCTTGCACCATTGGAAAGGTCTTCGAGTGGCTCCCATGCTTACATTTTAAACCATAAAACATTATTTAAGGCCTCAAATTGGCCACAAAAGGTTTCAAACCCTAATTTTCTAAACTGGGTCTCTCCGATAAAAACTACTCTTGTAAGTTGATTCCTTCAATTATTCCACTTTGAAAGCATCAAGATGGATGCCAAATTATATGATGATCTGAGCTAGATCATACCTCCCCATTTTGGGTGGCTTTTGGTCCCGAAAAGCTTTTACTAAATGAATTGAGTAAATTTTTCCTTTACCTTCTCCTTGGAGTACCATTTAGCCTTGCCTAGAAGTTGTCCTTTCAACCCAATCTGCCAAAGGTCATGCTACCTTTCTCTTGTAGTTGTAGACCTATTATGCAAAACTATATCCTTTATCAACTCTGCTTGAGCATATGGTGTTAAATCCTCTATGGAAGGTAGGACCTGCTCCTCTTCCTGGTCCAACATGGAAGGCTCATAGAGTTTTAGGTTTTCACATTCACCACTGAGTAAATGTGCAGTATGGGAGGATTGAGTCTATAGGCATTATCTCTCACCTTTTCCAGTATCTGGGAATGACCATATCATAGAGCCTTGATTTTCTTATCGGGACCCTATAGTTTCTCCTTGTTCAATTGCAAACATAGTTTGTCTCCCACTCTGAATGACGTCTCTGGCCCGTGTTGATCATGTCTAGCCTTTTTATTTTTCCCATCACTTCTTCAACACCTACTGTACCTATAAATGGATTTTCCTGATCTTCTTAACAAATTTTTCTGCTGTTAAAGCGTACTCTGTGAAATCCTCCCTCACTCCTTCCTGCCCATATACAACATCTAAAGGTGAAGGTGGAAAATATCCAAAATAAGTCTCAAATGGCGACTTACCAGTTGAAATGTGGACTGCTATGTTGTACGAGTGTTGTATATAAACTGGATTTTCATCCCAAGTCTATGGATGCTTCTGATTATAACTCGTCAAAATCTGTACCAAAGTCCTATTGACTACTTCTGTTTTCTCATCTGTTTATGGATTAGACCTCTTCAAGTTTGTGTCCATATTCACCCACAATGTAGTCCAAAATGCATTGAGAAATTTGGTGTCCTTGTCTAAATTGATGCTCCTTGGTATCCCAAAATGCACCCAAACCTATTCAAAGGTCAAGTTTGCTCCTTCTTGTCTCTTGATGGTCTTTTTCTATGACATGATAATGCACATCTTGTTGAACCTGTTAACTACCATGAATAGGGAGTCATGCCCCTTCCTGGTAGTTGGTAAACCTCCTACAAAATCCATGGAAATGCTTTCCCAAGGATGAGTGGGTTGATGCAGGGGCATAAAACCCCCTAAATCAAATCAGATTTTCAGAAGCCTCTGGAAGGAACATCATGACAACCATAGAAAGAGGACACAATTTCCTCTAATTTTTATGCAAAATGAGAAAACAATCTATAAGCCTCCAGAAGGCCTGTCATGGCAAGAGGACATGATGCCTCGTGTTTGCTAGGGTCTGTTTTTCTTTCTGGTTATATAGGTAGCCTGCGAGTGTGTGAGGCAGGGGTGGCTAGTATGACATAGATCAAGTTGAGAAGGCACTCAAACCTTGAGAGGCCGTGATATATAATCTTGTTGTTTTAATTCAAGTATTCCTTGCTTTATGGAATTTGACCTTGTTTGATTTCCTTATTTTGTATTCCCAAATTTGGTTGCTAATTGCATAGCCCTAACTAGTGAGAGGCCAAAGTTTGGGGCTGGCCAAGTCCCCAACAGAGGTTGAGGTAGCAGAAGCTTCGGCTTGAGGTAAGGTGTTTGTTGAGTGTGTTTGTGTTAAAATTGGCAACTAGGGTCAAATTCCACCTTAGGACAACTCATATGATGGAGATGATTATTGCATTGGATTCTTCTTTCAGAGAGGTACAATTTTGATACAAGCAGAAATGGAATTATGAATTTATTTCTCTTATGGACAAATTGTCAAGGTCGACCCCAGTCAAATGTAGGCTCATGAAGCCCAACAAATGTGTCTCTTCACCCTCAACGTTGTGTATAAATAGGAGAGACCTTTTCCTCATGTGGACATCTTCACTCAACACATCTTTCTCTCTCCTCTCCTCATTGGTTCAAACAACAAAGGAGCAACTCTGCTCTCTTCACTCATTGACCTTGGCTGATTGAAAATATCAGGCAAAAATCGCAGCACTGTTTTTGGGCTAATTGCAGGGGCATTGACTTATGATCAACTCACCTATTTTGACTGCATTCTTTAGGCAGTTATTCCCATCTCTTCAAGCCGCATCTCTTGGCACAAAAACCGAGGCAATTGGAGCACGTTGACTTGCATTGACCACAGTGTTGACCCTGCATTGACTGAGATTTTCAGGACTGTTTGGGTTGACTTTGTCTGTCTTTGAAGGCTGAGTTGATTGGGTTTGACTGAGCTCATTTGAAGGAGATTTTCTGTTGGTTTGACCAACGTTGACTTTCCGGTTAGGGCATCCTGTTGACTGCTATTTGGCTGGATTATTTTGATAGTGATTGGGCAAGTGAATTTTGTATGATTTACTCTCTCTCTTTGCTGAATTATTGAAGAATAATAAGAAGATTTGATCAAAGTGTTTCCCCACTTGCGGTTTGTCCCTTGCATGCACCACATGTTGTGTCCTCTTGTCTTGGCTTGTCTAATGCATATGATTTTATGTCCTATCTGCATTTACTGTCAATATTTATAAGTTAATGTGATTGCTACTGGATATAATTGGAATTTGTCATTGGGTTGCTAAAGGAACATTGAAGTAAATTATCTTAAGCATAGAACATACCATTGTTATCTAAAATTAACAGTTTGCGAGAGTGGAGTGGAGGCGTCGTCTGTTGATTCAGTTGTAGCCATGACAAACGTCGTAGCATGGCCAGATTGAGACAAAGGTGTGTTGATGCATTGAGCCACGCAAGGTTCCAGTCGAAGGGTGTTAATTTTAAGATAACAATGGTATGTTCTATGCTTAGAGCAATTTTACTTCAATTTTCTTTATTAGCCCAATATCATATCCAGTATATCAATCACATCAACATGATAGTAAAATGCAGATAGAATATAAACAATAACAGTATAAGACAAGCCAACACAAGAGGACACAAGATATGGCACCAGCCAGGGACAAACCCCAATGTGGGGAAACCCTTGATCAATTCTTCTTATAATACTTCAAAAGTTCAGCAGAGAGAGAGAGAGAGTACAATTTACAATATTCACTTGTCCAATCTGATCAGTGAAAACAGTAGAAACAGAAATCCTTAACCAGAAAGTCAACGCTCGTCAACAGGGCTGAAATAGACCTCCAAAACAACGCAATCAAACTTGGTCAACTCGGCCTCCAACAGCAAGATAATGCAGCCCAAAACAGTCCGAAAACAATCACTCAAACCTGGTCAACAAAAGTCAATGTACCAACTTGAATTAGGGCAGTCAACACTGGTTAACTTTGGTCAATGCAGGGGTCAAACTGCCTCAATTTTTGTGCTCAAAACAACGGCTTGCCCAAACAGAAGTCTCCCTCACAAAACCGAAGTCAAACATGGTCAATTGTTGGTTAAAGTCAAACTCCTGAAATTTTGGTCTCTTGATATTTTGGCCTCCTGAAATTTCGGTCAAATCTGGTCAATGCAGCAGCTAGAAAATCAGAGCTTCCTTCGCACATGTGGAGAGTGTGCAAATTCTATCACTGCTGCAACTGATTTACTTTTCCTACTTATATCATAAGTTATTCATGAAATTACTCCAACAAACATTAAAATAAATACTGCTGCAGATATCACACCGTAATACAGAAACAAACATATGCACATATTGACACAGTTATTTTGGACTAATGTCCCCGGAAAAACCCAATGTGGGAAAACCGATGCAGCAAGGGAGGATTTTATTATTCAACAATTTTCTTGTACAACAAGGTGCCAAACTGGCTTACCCACAGATAGACAAACTTCCAGCACTTTTCTAAACCCAGCATAGGCCCTACTGGCTTCTGCTACAGCTTGAAACCCTTTGCATTAGCCTATTGAGGCTCTGCGTGGCTTCTTTAGGCTTCTACGTCACTGTTGCAGCCTCTGCATGGATGACGCAGGCCCTTCTGGCTCTGCGCGGTCTCTTGCTGCCATTGCGTGGCTTCCTCTGGCTCTACGTCTGCTTCTTCTGCGCTGATTTGCTGTCTCTCTGTTTCGTACTTGCTGCCTCCCAACTGCTCTCTAGACCACTGGTTCAATTTCTCAGCAAACCCTGCTCCAAAAATTGAACTCACTGGTCTCCCTCAATATGTTCTTCAAGTGCCCTTCAAGCCTCTGCTTATACCTTTTTTGTTGACATCTCAACGGCCGAGATTAAGTCCCTAATCAATGGCTAAGATTATATCTGGCTTGATCCATGTCTTTTGGACCATTCTAACACAGATTCATATTAATACACATTAATATTTTATTTTCCCTAAGTTTAGACTTAGGGACTCCATTAAAAATATTAGTTATTTTAATATCTCCTAATCTGTTTAGAATCTGCCCAAACCCTTTCTGGGTATTGGAGATCTTATGTGCCCTAACCTCTCCACCAAATTTCGTGGCTAGAGCACAGCTGATCCTACCCAAAATCAACACTCCCTCTTCGCGAGGACTGTGCTCTAGCAATACTCCTCACTGAGTATTACTCTGATCATCTAGCATCAATACCTGTGTTGATGCTAGGCCTTCCTGCCCAACATCCTCTGCACTACCGCCTCTTGTACCGCTGCCCATGACTCTGCTACTGCCACTGCTGCATCTATATGACAACTCCCTCTACATCCGTGCTGCTGTTGGTCCTTTCTCCCAACATTGCATCTGCATTGCAACTCCCTTTGCATCTGTGCTGCTGTTGGTCCTTTCTCCCAACATAGCATCTTGCACTGCAACTCCCTCTTCATTCATGTTGCTAACACACTACTTCTGAAAGGGGTTCTTTACCATCCCCATCTTTTCCCTGAAGTAAAATTTTGACTTTCCAAGGGCCTTGGTGAGGATATTTGCCACTTGTTCCCCTGTAGGAGTGTAGCTCAACTGTACAGCTCCTCATTGGACACAATCTCTGACAAAGTGACACCAGATATCAATATGTTTTGACCTATCATGAAATACTGGATTCTCAGAGTTTGATGCAACTCTGATTATCACACATGATCTTGGTTGCCTCCATATTTCTTCTAAATAGGTTTACCAACAGTTTTCTGAGCCATATGGCCTCACACGAAGTTGTGCTTGCTACCATATATTCCCTCAGACGAGCTCAGCGCCAGGAACTTCTGTTTCCTACTGTAACAGGAGGTTATTCCTGATCCAATGTTGAAACAGTACCCAGAGGTACTTTTCTGATCCACTGAACTTCCTGCCCAATCTGCATCAGTACATCCACTCAACTTGATTTCCTTTGCCTTGTTGTACAAGAGCCCATAATCAGCTGTTCCATGTAAATACCTAAGAACGTGCTTGGCTGCTGCCCAGTGAGCCCTCTTTGGTTCCACCATGCACTGACTGAGGGTGTTGACAGCGTAGCAAATATCTGGCCTGGTATTGACTAGATACATCGGGACCCTATGAGCTGTCGATATAGGGTGGGATCGACATCCTTGTCTTCTGATGCATCAATCTTCTTCCAGTTGGTGATCATTGGGGTAGCCATAGGTCTATAGTCTCCCATCCCGAACCTTTTCAGGATTTCTGTAGCATACCTTCCTTGCCCAAGGAAGATTTCTCCTTTCTGCTGCCAAACTTCCAACCCTAGGAAATAGCGCATTCGTCCCAGATCATTCATATTGAACTCTGTGGCTAGATTCTTCTTGCAGTCTTCAATGGGTCTGGATGGTCCTGTCAGGAAGAGATCATCCACATATAATACTAAGATAAGTGGCTCACTCTCTACGACTAGATAGTAGAGATTCGGATCCGCGTCACTCTTGACAAACCCCGTCTTCTGCAAGTAGCCATCTATTTGACCATACCACGCTCTTGGTGCCTGCTTCAGCCCATACAAGGCTTTCTTCAGTCTGCATACATGAGACTTCTTCTCATGAGTTTCAAAGCCCTCTAGTTGTTGAATGTATACTTCTTCTTCTATTACCTCGTTCAGAAATGCTGTCTTGACATCCATTTGATGGATCTCCCATCCCATCTGGGTTGCAAGAGATATCACGGTCCTAATAGATGTATACCTGGCTACTGGGGCGAAGGTTTCCTTATAGTTAATCCCTTCCTTTTGAGCATACCCCTTAGCCACAAATCTGGCCTTGTATTTTTCAATACTGTTGTTCACAACATATTTGATCTTGTAGATCCATCTTGAACCTACCACAGATCTGTCTTGGGGCGTTGACACCACCTCCCAGACATTGTTTACCATTATGGAGTTATACTCCTCCACCATCGTATCTAGCCAGGCCTAATGCTGAGCTGCCTCCTTGAAGCTGGCAGGCTCTCCATCCTGAGCTACTAACGCCTGATACCCGTCTGGCTGTTTTCGCTCCCTTTTACTGTTCCTTGGCTCTCCGATGAAGTTCTCTGCATCATGCAGAATCTGACGAACTTCCTTGTTGGTTCTCCCTCTATCAACAGGTGCTTCTGTTCGCTCCTCTTCCTCATCCTGAGAATCTTCCTGATCTGCGGAAGGATTCTTCACTTCCGTTGGTTGAAGAGGCATGACCAACGGATCCTCTTTCGCCTGCTCCTTGGAAGGCATTTCACGAGATCTTCTGAAAGCTCTGTCCTCCATGAACTTTACATCTCGTCGTACTACTACCTTCTTGCTCCCTGGAAGATAGATTCTGTATGCCTTAGCATTCTCGTTATATCTTGCCAGATACCCCTTTTCTGCAGTCTGATCCAGCTTCTTCCTCTTTTCTTCGGGTATACGACAATATGCCAAACTCCCAAATATCCTAAAATCACTGACTTCAGGTGTCTTCCTAGTGAAGATTTTCTTTGGAGTAATCTTGCCCAATGCTCGATGAGGAGTTCTATTCTGAACGTAGACAGTTGTGTTGCATGCTTCTGCCCATAGGAATTTTATCATACCCTGATCATACATCATGGCCCTAGCTACTTCTACAATAGTCCTGTTTTTCCTTTCTGCCATCCCATTCTACTCCGGATTGTAGGGAGCTATCCACTCTCTTCTGATGCCCTCCTTAGTGCAATAATCAGTGAAGTCCTTATCGACATATTCTCCACCATTATCTAAGCGCAAGACTTTTAATTGCTTACCTGTCAGATTCTCCACTAGAGCCTTGAACTCCTTGAATCGACAGAAAACCTCATCCGTGGTTTTCAGAAAATAGATCCAAGTTTTCCTCGAGTGGTCATCAATGAAGGTAAGGAAATACTTAGCACTACTGAGAGCTTTGACGGACATAGATCCGCAGATATCTGAGTGTATCAATCCTAGAACACTCTTGGCCCTGCGGTTGCTCCTAAGAAATGCTGCCTTGGCATACTTTCCTAGAGCACGTCCCCTGCATACATCATCTCGTTCTGTACTCAGATCTGGAACTCCTGTTACAGTGCTCATGAGAATTCTCAGAGCTCCATGCTACAAGTGACCCATCCTTCTGTGCCATAGTTCGTTCAAGTCTTTGTCCCCATGACTGCTTATTAGTGCCATTGGAGATTCTAGTTGTAATTTGTACAACCGATTACTTTTGATCCCGATCTGCACTTTCTTTTTCCATCTTGGGTGTTTGACGTATACCTTTTCCTTGATGAAGTAGACGTCATAGCCCTTGCCTTGTAGTTGTGAGATGAAAAGTAAGTTCATCCCCAGTCCTGGCACATGCAGCACATTTGTGGTACAGAACTGCTCTCCCAATTCTGTTTGAAAAACTATGGTACCCTTTCCTACTAGAGTACACTTTGCCTTGTTCCCCATGGTGATATGAAAGTTCATCTTCTCTTCTCGATATTTTGAGAAACACTCCCTGATTCCCTTCATATGCCACGAGGCTCCATTGTTTATATACCATACTTCTGATGATGCAACAGTCATGCACGCCACTTCTTCCAACCTGGAAGCCAACATAGAGAAATCAAAATCTCTCTCTCTTGTGCAATCTTCTGAAAATCTGCGTGAGTCCACTGAGGTGGATGCCTCTGCATCATGGTCTCGACCCATAAATGATTTTCCCTTTCTGTATCTAATTACTTGCTCTGATACCATGTGCAAATTCTATCACTGCAACAACTGATGTACTTTTCCTACTTATATCATAAGTTATTCATGAAATTACTTCAACAAACATTAAAATAAATACTGCTGCAGATATCACACCGTAATACAAAAACAAACATATGCACACATTGACACAGTTATTTTGGACTAATGTCCCCGGAAAAACCCAATGTGGGAAAACTGGTGCAGCAAGGGAGGATTTTATTTCTCAACAATTTTCTTGTACAACAGGGTGCCAAACTGGCTTATCCACAGATAGACAAACTTCCAGCACTTTTCTAAACCCAGCGTAGGCCCTACTGACCTCTGCTACAGCTCGAAACCCTTTGCTTCAGCCTAAAACCCTCTGTGTCAGCCAACTGAGGCTCTGCGCAGCCTCTCTGGGCTTCTGCGTCGCTCCTACAACCTCCGTGTGGATGACGCAGGCCCTTCTGGCTTTGTGCAATCTCTGCTACCTCTGCGTGGCTTCCTCTGGCTTTGCGTCTGCTTCTTCTGCGCTAATCTGTAGTCTCTCTATTCCGTACTTGCTGCCTCCTGACCTGCTCTCCAGACCACTGGTTCAATTTTTCAGCAAACCCCGCTCCAGAAATTGAACTGACTGGTTTCCCTTAGTATGTTCTCCAAGTGCCCCTCAAGCCTCCTCTTATACTTTTTCTGTTGACATCTCAACGGCCAAGATTATGTCCCTAATCAACGGCTAAGATTCGATCTGGCTTGATCCATGTCTTTTGGACCATTCTAACATAGATTCATATTAATACACATTAATATTTTATTTTCCAAGTTTGATATCTCCTGATATATTTAGAATCTGCCCAAACCCTTTCTGGGTATTGGAGATCTTATGTACTCCAACCTCTCCACCAAATTTTGTGGCTAGAGCACATCCGATGCTACCCTAAATCAACAGAGAGAGAGAGAAGCCCCGAAATTTGTACCCAATCAAGAAGAGAGAGAGAGAAAGATTAATGAGAGTGATGCCAAAATGAGGAGGAGGCTCCTTGTAATTATAGGCTAACGTTGAGGATGAATAGACGTGACTATTGGGCTTCTGAGCCTACATGAGTTTGCTGACTAACCTTGACAATTTGTCCATAATCAAAATAAATTCATAACTTCATTTGTACATGTCAGAATGGGATGATCTTTAGATCAATCCTACACCTCTCATAAAGAGGAATCCAAGAAAAATACTAGCTTCTCAACCCATGGTTTCGCTGAGCTCTTGGATGAACCATCAAAAGTTGGGAGGAACAATCTCTCCATGGTGTGCTGTAAATCGGTACCATGCATGTAGCTTCCTCCACCTTGCCCTTTTCCCATGTTATTACCTTTTAGCTGACAAAAGTCCTTGAAGGTAATGGCCTCTCTAAAGTCAGGCCCATACGACTGATACTCCACAAAATAGTCCTCCATGGGAATCTCCTCTTGCCCTTGCGGCCCTTCAACACCAGATGCTATAAATGTAGGGATAGTGGACCTGGGTGGGGTGCTAGGAATGAGGGGTGCGTTGGGGCCATGACCCCCTTGGTGATGCGAAGTACCAGAGCCCTCGCCTATTTAGAATTCCCCTTGAATCCCTTTTCCCTTGTTGTTACTACAATTTTGTTGGCTTAGCTCCACAATACCCTTAGACAAATCCTGCATGACCTTGAGAAGATGTTGGGAAAACTCCTCTTTGCTCCTTCTGTCTCCCCCGCTATCCCCCATGTTTGGCCTTTCGACCTCTGGTTCAATTGTCACTGGATTTGGGGTAATTTGTCGCTGCCTTTCTTTGCTCCTGTACCTCTGCCTCTGGTAAGTTACATTCTGTTGGTCTTTTGGTGTCATAGATTGATGTTGTTCCCATAGGTTGAGCCAAGACTATGTGCTCTGATACCACTGTAATATCCCTAAGGGAAAATTACAGTAGCAAACAAAGCATGCATAGTAAAAATACACAGAAAAATTGTGCACAAATCAAACCATGATATAGAGCCAAAAACTGCGATATGCTAAGCCATTTTATTATGAAAGCATGGGGTTATAATCTGATATTTGGAAAGTGTGCACCTAGGCTTGCCTAAGGCCAATTAGCAAAGCCCAAGTGAAGAAGACAAGTCCCCCAAAGATGCTGACTGATCTCTCTCTGGCTTTGCAGTGAATTGCTCAGAAAATGAGCTGCTGGTTGTAAACAATAGCTGCTAGGGCCTCCTTCGGTGCTTATAAAATTTTAGGAAATTAACCCCGGGCTCTCCTCCAATAACCCACAAAAACCCATGAAGGAATTGGCTAAATGTTGACCTTGGAATTTCGGCCCAATTTCCCCTAGCTCCTGTTGTTGGGTATTTCGACCCACCTGTAAATTTTGCTGCCGAGTGTCCCCAAAATCGCTGAAATCTTCAACAATTGTCCTTCTTGGACTCCCCCACAAATCTCGGCCCCAAACTCCCTTCTCTCCTCAAGTCCCACGTGTGACACTAACAAGGACAACGCAGTTCCTAATTTGTTGCTGTTGGAACTCCTCCACACTCTCACTATGTTGCTCTCGGATCGATCTGAAAAAGATGAGACTCCCTCCTTGGGCTGGTACTCGATGTCCACCGAAGCAAGCGGTGAGATTTTTGCTTGGAAACCTCTTGTGCTCAGCAACACTTGCAAACTGGGCTTCAACTGAAGTGTGCTAGTCTAAGAGAAAACTCAAATGATCAAGAATGCCCAAAAATGATTGTCGCCTCCTCTTTTGTCAATGTGCCTCCCAATTGCCCATGTGGGCCCAACCATCAATTCCCCCCCACCAATTTCCCTCCAATGGGTGCGTACCTCCTATGGGGCCGTATATCTCCACGAGTGGTCCCCACTTACCACAAACAATTCGATTTTCTCCCCTTCTCCTAGTGTTAGGGCCTCTTCTTAACTCCAAAATTCAAGTGGTACCACAAACCCACTTTCCTAAGTGCAAGTATGAAATAAGACAAATTTGGGCAAAATTGATATTTCCCCTTAGCAATATTGTTAAGTGGGAATATCACAATCTCTGTCAATCCAAACTCACACTTGGACAACTTGGCGCAAAACTGCTGCTCCTCCAAAATATGCAACACTGTCTCCGAGTGCTGCAAGTGCTCCTCTCAGGTCAGCTATAGATCAAATATCATCGAAGAACACCAACATGAATTTCCACAAGTGCCCACAAAACATGTGGTTCATGCAGGAATGGAAAGTGGCAGGTGCGTTGGTTAGCCTGAAGGGCATAACCAAGAACTCGAAGTGCCCATAGTGACACCTGAAAGCTGTCTTAGGGACGTCCTGATCCCTCACTCTGATCTTATGGTATCCCGAACGCAAGTCGATCTTGGAGAAAAACTTAACCCTCTCAGCTCATCCATCAGTTCATCAATGTGTGGGATGGGGTAGCAGTTCTTCAGGGTCTTCTTGTTGAGGGCTTGGTAATCTATACACGTGTAATGTCCCATCCTTTTTCTTCACTAGGACAACTGGTGAAGCAAAAGGGCTGGAGCTAGGCCTAATATGCCCAAGTGCCAATAGCTCATGAATGGCCCTTTCAATCTCATCCTTGTAAGCCTTGGGATGTTTGTACAGGGTGGTAATCATGACCTGTACCCCTGGCTCTAACTCAATCGTGTGCTCAAACCCCCGGTCAGGTAGCTGTCCTGGTTGTATGTCTCCAAACACCACCGGGTACTTGTCTAAGATGGCTTGTACGTCAAGGTGTGGTGGCCTAGGTTGATCCCCAGCCTTAGAAATCCTCAACTCCACTGCCCACTCAATGTCACCATGCCTCAGGTTAGCCTCCATCCTGTGTGCTGAAACAAACTGTGGTGGGTAAGAGTGCATGCACCTAAGGGCAACCAAGTTTCCATCTAGCCCTCTAAATTCCATCTCCAACTTCCTCCAATTAGTAGTGACCCGAACAAGAGAATACAACCACTAGACACCATCACCACATTGGTGTATGGTACATCCAACATGAAGAAATGATCCGTGACTGGATAGTTCCCCATAGTCACTGTCAGAGTGGGAACATAGCATGTACATTGCATGGTCATGTCCCCCGAGACAAGGACTGAGAACCCCTCAAACTCCTCGGTCGTGATCCCTCTCCTCTGCGCCATCTGTGCATCAATGAAGTTGTAGGTGGCCCCACTGTCCACCAAAACTGAGACACGCTACCCCTGCTCTGTGCCTTTGATCCTCAACGTCAAAAACTTAGGTACCCCACGTAAGGATGCAAGGACCCCTCCTGTTGGTGCGAAAGGGGCTCCCCCTGGTGGTGGTGGTGGTCCCCTCTCCACATGTGCCACGCTGTCATCTCCACCTACCTCCAACTCTACATCGTCCTCCTGGTCACTGTCAGAGTAGACCTCAATGTAGTGGGCCTTGGTGCCCACGGTTCCTAGCAAGTGAAGCATAGCTTCCTCCTCCAGAGATCTCTTCGGGTCTCCTCATCCAATTGTTCTCGCCCCTGGGTTGCTCTCAGTGGTGGAGACCTAGTATCTCTCCCCCTTTGCTAGAACCCTTGGCTGGGTGGTATTGATGCTCTGGTCCTGGGTAGGGCATCCTGCAAGTCTCACGCTCTCCCAACTGCGTCCTGCAAGGTGGTGGGCCGATTGTACCTCAACAATCCCCTAAGTGGCTTTGCTAGCCCCTCTACGAACATGAAAACCCCCTTGGCCTCTGATAGTTCAGGCACCATCATTGACAACCTCAAAAACTCGGAGATGTAGGCCTCAACACTCCCTGTATGCTTGAGCCTTGTCAACTCCCCGAAATGCTCCTTTAGGTCTCTCCTCTCAAATCACTCCAACATCCTCCTAGTGAAATCCTCTTAGGCTGTAACCCCTGCATGCCCCATCGTGGTTAGCCCATGGAACCGCCGGTCGTGGGTTTCTCCCTCTAAATGCAATGTGGCAATCTTAATTGCCTCCCCCTCCATCATCTGGTTGAGTTGGAAGTAGACATCTAACTTCTCAACCCATGCCTTTATTGATCTCTTGGACGAACCATCAAAAGTTGGGAGGAACAATCTCCCCATGGTGCACTGCAAATCGTTACCATGCATGTAGCTACCTTTTCCTTGCCCATTTCCCCTGTTGTTATCTTTCAACTCACAAAATTTCTTCAAGGTAATGGCCTCTCTAAAGTCAGGCCCATACGACGGATACTCCACAAAATAGTCACCCATGTGCATCTCCTCTTGCCCTTGCGGCCCTCCAACACCAGATGGTATAACCATGGGTATAATGGACTTGGGTGGTGTACTGAGAATGAGGGGTGCATTTGGGCCATGAACCTCGTGGTGATGTGAAGTGTCAGAGCCCTTGCCAAATTGGAATTCTCCTTGAATCCCTTTGCGCTTGTTGTTGCTGCAAATTTGTTGCTTCAACTCCTCAATACCCTTAGACAAATCCTGAACGACCTTGAGAAGGTGTTGGGTAAACTCCTCCTCTTTACTCCTTTTGTCTCCCTCATTATCCCCCGTGTTTGGCATTTCGACCTCTGGTTCAACTATCACTGGATCTAGGGTAATTTGTAATTGCGTCTCTCTGCTCCTGTACCTCTACCTTCAGTAAGTCACATTCTGTTGGTCTTCTGGTGTCATAGACCGATGTTGCTCACACAGGCTAAGCCAAGACTATGAGCTTTAATACCACTGTAATATTCCTAGTGGAAATTTACAATGATAAACAAAGCAAACATAACAAAAACACACACACAAATTTACAACACATTAAACATCCAAAAATTTCCATAAACTGCGCTGAGCTGAGCCATTTTATTGATATAATTGTTGGGTAGAAAAGTAAGATAAAAAAGCATGCACTTGGGCTTGCCCAAGCCAAGCTAACAATGCCAGGGGATGAAATTAGTTGCTCTAATATGCAATATGGCTCTCCCCCAACAAGTTTTGCGTTGTCCTAGTGAAAACTGCACTGTTGGCTGCAAACAATGGTTGCTAGGGCCTAGTTCGGTGCTCAGAAAATTCCTGGAAATTATCCCCGGGCTCTCCACCAATAACCCACAAAAACCCACAAAGGAATTGGCCAAATGTTGACCTTGGAATTTCGGCCCAATTTCTTCTAGCTCATCCAACTATTAGGTATTTCGACCCACCTCTAAATAAGGTTGCCAAATGCTCCCAAAATGGCTGAGAAACTCAGCAAAACTCCCTTTCGAGCTGCACCCACAATCTCAGCCCCAAATTCGACCTCCTCTATGTGTCTCACGTGTGGCAAGGGGAGGGACTGCACAATCTCTACTGACGCTGCTCCAAGAACACATTGAAATGCCCCGGGATTGATTTGAAACAGATGGAATTCCCTTCTAGGGTTGGCATTTGAAGTCCACTAAAGCAAGGGGTGAGATTCTCTCTTGAAAATCTCTTGTGCTCAACAGCACATGCAGACTTGGCCTCCAACTCAAGCGTTCTAGTCAAGGTGAATGCTCAAATGATCAAGAATGCCAAAAATGAGTGCCTCCTCTTTTGTCAATGTGCCTCCCAATTGCCATTGTGGGCCCAACCATCGAACTCCCCATCATTTTCCCTCCATGGAGTGCGTATTTCCTAGGGGGGCCGTATTTCTCCATGAGTGGTCCCCACCTTCCACCAACACTTAGATTTTCTTCCTTTTCTCTAATGTTTTGGCCTTCCATTAACTTCAAAATTCAAGTGGGGCCCCATGACTCACTTTTCCTAAGTACCAATGCAAAATAAGACAAAATTGGCAAAATTGATATTTCCCCTTAGCAATATTGCTAAGTGGGAATATCACGCCCCCATTCAATCGTGTCTCATTCTGGTTGCTAGTTTTGGCATTAAAACTATATACCCTAGCTAGTTTGGGAGCAAGATCATTCATATTACGCCATTGTGCTTCAACAAGGAAGATAATAACAGAAGAAGTAAGTTTCGTGGTGTTATTAGTTGATTTTATCTTCTAACCATGAGTATTCTGTATTCTCTTCATAGGCCAAGTTTCCAAGCTTCATATGAGGGCCAAGTTTGCTGCATATTAGTGGGTTGAGCTCGCTAAAGAAGTGGTCGAGTTTAGGGTTTTGTTGGAGGTCGAATCTTTGTTGCATTTTGAGCATAAGGCCAAATTCAAACTCTACTTGTTGGGTTGAATCTTGCTAGCCAAAGGGTCTAGTCTATCCAGAGATAAGGGGTTCGAGTTCCTTGTGCATTGCTAACCGAGTATCATATCTCTCAAAGGGCCAAGGCTAGTGTCTTTAGGGCCAAGTTTTACCTTCTAGCAGAGGTCGAGTACATTCTCTTTTTGTTGGCCTAGTATGCTTGCTAATGGGGGACTTAACTGTTGCACAAAAAGGGTCAAGTACTGCTCTTGTTGACGATGTATATCATTACGGTCACTACTGTTATAATGCTTAGTTCCTTTGTTGTGGGGATGATCATTGAATATGTGTACTCGAATTGAAGAATGAGGGTCGTTGCTTCCATTGTTGGACGAGTCTTGTAGCATCATCTTATTGAAGTACACGTTAGGTTCTTTGTCTCTATTGTGTTGTATAGTCAACTTTTCAGTTCAAAAGCTATATATATATATATTGTTGTGTAACTTTGAGCTATGTTTTATTAGTGAAAAGTTCCCTTATTGATTGTTATATAGTGCGTATTAGTGGTGTGTCTTTCGCTGAGCTTAATATTAATATTATGTTTCTATTTGGAAAGAGTTTGGAACATTTATCTAGCACTGTGTTTATGCATCTCAAAATTAAATTGAAGAAAAGTGCACCTACAACCATCTGCACCCAACGAAATGACACTAAAAATTCAGACCAAACTTAGAAAATTTAAGGGGGAATTCTAAGGTATTCCAAGGGGGTATCTTACAGTGGTGTTAGAGCATGATATTGGAGAATTGTGTGGTTTGAGGGGTATTTATAACTAAAGTTGGTGAGTTCTGAAGACCACCCCTACGACACTTATAAAAGACACTACAAGGTCAGAGAACCCACTCCAATCTCAGTGGAACAAGAAATTCCTGAAGCAGAGAAAGAGGAAGAAGTACCATTTGAGAAGGGTATGGCGGTCATGGGAGACAAGGAGAATCAAGAGTTTAACAACCTTCTTAGCATCCTAAATGATTTGGCTAAGGGCCAAGAAAAGGAGATTGTGGCATTGGTGAGACACTTAGGTAACAAGGGGGGTTCCACCGAGATTTCGATGGGGGAGAAACATCATACTAAGGATCCCATTAATCGTGAGAGATCTAATAGTGGAGAAGCGAACCATGCATGCACAACCACCTCCACATATATAGCTGGTCATCTAGACCCACTATGCCACACTTTCTTAATGAGGTGGCAGTTGGCCAAGTGGAGTTGAATGATCAGGATATACCTTTTGGAGAGTATTTGGAGGAGTATAGGGGGATAGAATGAGACTTCCAAGCTGCCATGATTTTCATAGATTTATGCACCCTTCAGATGAAAAACAAGCCTAAAGGTGTTCAGAAGGCTATGAGGCAGAACAATGAGCTTCAGAAGACATTGGGGAAAGTGTCTATCCCGTGTTTTGATGGGTCATCAAAATGCTTAGCTAGATCATGGGTGTAAAAGCTTGACACATACTTCTAGTTACATCAAATGATAGAGGTTGATGCCATTAAGTTGACTACATTACATCTGGATGGAGAGGCCCATGAGTGGTTGTACCATGGGTTAGTGACCTTAGGTCATGCCAACATAACTTTATATTCCGTGTTTACTCAGAGTCTCATAGAGTGCTTTGACAGGAAGGATCCAAATATTCATCTTAGAGAGATGACACAACACAAGCAGATTGGCAGTCCGGAGGCCTATATCTCATAGTTTCAGAGGTTGGCAGTTATGGTCACTGACATATCTGAGGCATGGCTGGTGATGTTATTTGTGGAGGGGCTATTTGAGCCTCTACGTGGTTGGGTTAAGGGTTATTAGTCTACCACTCTACGAGATGCAATTAGTAGAACAAAAGATATGCAGGATGTTGTTCCTAAAAGCAAATTTCCTCCCAAACAATCCTTCCCTTGAAAGGGTAATGAAGCTAAACCCTTTCAAGGGAGTACACTCAAAAATTAAAGGTGGATGAGGAGACTCAGAAGGAGATGAGAAAGAAGACGCTTTGTTTTCATCTGTCAAGAGCCTTGGGCACTAGGACACATGTGCAGGAAAGGACAAGTTGGGCAAAGCACACTACATGGAGGTCTACTCAGACAGTGATAGTGAAAGGACGTTTAGTCAAGGAAGGGACAGACATAGGAGCAGGGATATCTTTTTGAAATTCTAATGATCTATGCTGAAACGATTACTTTTTCCAAAAAACTTCTCTCTATTGCAATATTAGTTAAGAAATTGTAGATAGAACATAAACCAAAT